>CM076578.1:711513984-711706765 GCA_034641835.2 Pinus albicaulis | reverse complement strand
CACAAAAACAATAGTAGTGGGGGTGAAAATGAAAATATCTAAAAGGCTTTTTGATAATGGACTAATTAGAATTGGAGGTTCCTGAAGTGTGTTGTGTAACCAACTCCAAAAAGAGAATAAAAGAGATATCAACGCCTTAGAAATAAGCCACTTCGAGGGGGCAACCTCCAATACATTACATGAATGAACAATTCTTGGATGATACAATTCACAAAACCTCCTTTCTATATATAGGAGTCCTTGGGGCCATAATGTAATCCTAGTGGGCCACAATGTAATCCTAGCCGACCTAACAATAATAATTTAAGGGCACAATAATAACAAAATGGGGGTTACAAGGGTACAATAATAACAATAAGGGGGGATACACTAACATAATAAGGGGCTATCCTATTAATATAGGGACTTAACATGCCCCTCTCCTTCAAACAAGTGTTGTCCTCAACGCTTGATTATTTCTTGATGCTTCTGTATAAAATTCTCATCCTCCCATGTGAAATATTTTACAGGAAAGTTCTTCCACTTGCTGAGGTAATATGAAATTGATCGTACTTGTTGAGTTATTGTTTCTATGACTGCTTCATAACTTCTTTCAATGTGATGTTGATCTTCCTGTTGTTTCATTAGATTCTGCACCAAAGTTGGGTTATCCTTTGAGAGTTGGAGAACTTGTTGTTGATGCTTGATGTGATCTTCCATTAATTTATCATCCATATTTGCTATTATTTGATCCTTCAAACCATCCAACTTAGCCTCCATTTCTGATTTTAAACCATCTATTTCATCTTCAATTGCTCTTCGTAAGATTGAAACTTGTTGCACTTGGTACCGTAATTTTGATATCTCATACTGCAACTCTTCCTCTTCATGCATCATAGTATAGCTTTTTGAGGGATTAATGGGTATGGAATTATTTTCTGGAGGCATTATAGAACCCAATACTGATAAAAATTCTAAAATATGCCCTTGGAATCAATTCAAATTGATTCTTCAAACAAGACTTATGCAATTCGGAAAAATACACACCCTTTTCTTGCTTTGAGGAGCTCGATATTGAAATTGAATTATTTCTATAATTGAAAATATTCGATATCTGAAATTCAGCCCTGTAGTAGCCCTCTGAAGCTTCTTTCAAATGCCACAGGTCTGACCTGATTTGGATTCTCCAAGACAAATTTTTGTCCAATCTCCCACAATGACCTAATTCTGGACTGGTTCAGTAGAGCGAACTTGTACGACTTGCCACGTGTCACTGTTTTGTCCTTTGTCTCTAAAATTGATAGAAAATAAACTACAGGCCGTGTACTTGCGACCAATTTTGACGGCACTCCAATCCAATCTCCAGAGAGAGAGTTATTGAACTTTTCCCACGATCACTTCTTTGAGATGAAATTCAGGAGCCTGAAAAAGCACTACCTTCCACAGATCATATCTCCAAAAATATTGCGAACCAAGCTCTGAAATTTTTTGAAGAATTTCCTCAGGATTTCAACTTCGCACCATATGAATTTCAGAATCTGAACCTTCGTACAAAAAACTTTATAGCGAAAAATCCACGATGACCTGTTTAGGGGCCTGAAAAAAGACCTAATTTCCACAGATCATATCTCTGAAAATATTGTGAACCAAGCTCTGAAATTTTTAGAAGATATTCCTTAGGATGTCAGATTCGCACCCTAAGAATTTCAGCTTCTGAAACTTTGTAGAAAAAAATTTATAGCGAAAATTCCACGATGACCTGTTTGGAGCAGCGAAACCCTAGAATCCAAAGCTCTGATACCAAATGTTGGGAAACCAGCTCCAAAAAGAGAAGAAAGAGATATCAACGCCTTAGAAATAAGCCACTTCGAGGGGGCAACCTCCAATACATTACATGAATGAACAATTCTTGGATGATACAATTTACAAAACCTCCTTTCTATATATAGGGGTCCATGGGGCCATAATGTAATCCTAGTGGGCCACAATGTAATCCTAGCCGACCTAACAATACTAATTTAAGGGCACAATAATAACAATATGGGGCTTACAGGGGTACAATAATAACAATAAGAGGGGCTACACTAACATAATAAGGGGCTATCCTATTAATATAGGGACTTAACAAAGTGCCACCTTTATTCTAGAAAAATCTTCTCTTGCTTCCTTTTCCCATCTCACTTCTACATTTTTCTTCAACATGTCTATTATATTTCTCAAAATATCAGCATAATTTGGTACAAACCTCCTCAAAAAGTTTATTTTTCCCAAAAGTCTTTGAATATCTTTCTTTCTTCTGGGTGAAGGAATTGTTAGAATTTCTTCCACCCTTGCTGGATCAATATTTACTCCTTGTTTTAAAGCTATGTGACCCAATAATTTACCTTATTCTAAGGTAAATAAATATTTCTTGGGATTTAGTGACAAAACAAACCTTTTGCACTTTTGAAAGGTATTTTGTAAATGGTCCAAGTGTTCATCATCTTATTCCAAGAAAAAAATTATGTATCCAGATATATAACCACATATTTGTCACCAACGAACACTATGTCCATGGCCCTCTGAAATGTTGCACCTGCATTCATAAGACCAAATGGCATCCTTGCATACATGAAGGTGGCCCATGGGGTTCTGAAAGTTGTCTTCTTCTGATCTTATTTTTCAACTTCCACTTGATTATACCTAGATAATCCATCAACCATTGACATCCTGTAAGCTCATGTCACTTTTTGTAAGGCATAATCCATTTTCTAAAAAGGATAATTATCTTTTAGAGATGCTCTATTCAAATTCTTGAATTCCACACACAATATTATCTCTCCATTTTTCTTCCTCACGGGAACTAGATTAGAAACCTAATCTGAATATCTGAGAGGGACTATGATTTTTTCTTGCAACCATTTCTTCACTTCTTTCCAATTGGTGCTAAAAGTAATGGATTAATCTATCTGGGCTTTTGTCTGTGTGGTTTGATCCCTTCCTTCAATGGGATTTTATGTTGTATTATGATTTTTTCATACGTTTTCAAGTCCTCATGTAAACACATCCATCTACTTCTTAAAAACATCAATGTACCTTTATTTATAATTTTTAGGAACACCTTTGAATAATTTCACCATCTTTGGCTCCTGCTGGGTTCCCAAATTATAGTCTTCCATCTCTCCCTCTTGATGTATTTTCTTTGAATTAATAGTAGCATCATTAGAATCAAATAATCTTTCAAGGAGACCTAATCCTTTAGGAAACACATTATCTTTCAACTAGATAATATTATGCTCACCTATTGACTGCTTAAGATTTCTTATCTCTCCTTTCTTCTTTGTCTGTTCTTCTTCTTGATCTATCTTGGCATCTTCAAAATTTTCAATCATTGTCAAGAAATTATTTATCTACTCATCATCTTCAAACACCTACAAATGTTTCACATTTCCAGGAATAGAGGGTTTGTGTGTAATTTTAATCTCATATCTTAATCTTGGATTCATAGGTGGCTTGAAGGTGCTAACTGCAACTGCTAACGAATCTACCAACCTATTATCCTCCCTCAGTATAAACTGAAGATTGAAGGCTTCAAAATAGTTCTCAATCAGATCCCAAACTTCATTCCTATATGATCTTAATATTGGATGCATGGTTTGACAAAGATTTTTAATATGTCTTATAATTAATTAAGAATCATCGAAAATGGAAATATACTGAATTCCCATTTGTTTATTAGTTTTAAGACTTAATATCAAGGCCTCATACTCAGCTACATTATTTGTTGAATCAAATTCTAACTTAAAAGAAAAAGGCATGAGGTTACCTTCTAGAGATATCAATAAGAATCCAGCTCCTGTGACATCCATGGAGTAGGCACCATCAAAATAGAATTTCCAAATATTCTTTGAATGTAGCTCATTATGTAAAGTTATTGAAGAGAGTTACTTCTTTGTGTCTTCTTAAAATTATGCATATTCATGCAGAATAAAGCATGAAAGGTCTTATTTTTCCTAACTATAAATGGGGGAATTACTTGTATCTTTCTTTGTGGTGGTTTTAAAAAACCTTGTTTCTCTGTACAATATCCTTTCTTCCCCATTGAAGACAAGAATGATAGAATAAGTGAAACCTGATTTTAAAACTCCTCCCAAATTTTCTCTCCAAGATCTTGACAAAAGCATTCCAAATCAGGCTGGAATGTCAAAAACCACTACATCCATAACAATACTTTTTGTTGGAATCTGTGCCAAAGATACTACCATATATTTAATTAACCCAACACATTTCACCCTCTTGGAATCAAATGAGTACAGGTCCCTGTAAGGTTTAGTAATCTTCAAATTCAACTCTTTCATGATAGACAATGGCATAAGATTGTGAGAAGCACCTGAATTTGTTAGGTCCCTATATTACTAGTATAGTCCCTTATTGTTGTTAGTGTAACCCATTTATTTTTATTATTGTACCCTTATAACCCCAATATTGTAATTATTGTGCCCTTAAAGTATTATTGTTAGGTCAGCTAGGATTACATTGTGGCCCCATGGACTCCTATATATAGAAAGGAGGTTTTGTAATTTTAATCATCCAAGAATTGTTCATTCATGTAATGTATTGGAGGTTGCCCCCTCAAAGTGGCTTATTTCTAACGCATCAATATCTCTTTTCTTCTATTTGTGGAGCTTGTTTCACAACATTTGGTATCAGAGCTTTGGATTTTAGGGTTTTCACTACTCCAAACCGGTCATTATGACATTTTCACTATAACTTTTTTTCTACGAAGGTTCGGAAGCTAAAATTTTGAGAGTGTGAAGCTAAAATCATAAGGAACATCTTCAAAAAATTTCAAATCTTGGTTCACAATATTTTCGAAGATATAATCTGTGGAAGTTAGGGCTCTTTGCAAGCTCCTCAATTTAACCTAAACAGGTCATCGTAGAATTTTCACTATAACTTGTTTTCTACGAAGTTTCAGAGGCTGAAATATTTAGAGAGTGAAGCAAAAATCTTGAGGAACACCTTTGAAAATTTTCAAACCTTGGTTCGCAATATTTTTAGAGATATGACCTATGGATGTTAGGTCTTTTTTAGGCTCCCAAATTTCATCGCAAAGAGGTTATCCTGGGAAAATATTCATGACTCTCTCTCTGAGCATCGGATTGGAATGTTGTAAAAAGTGGCTGCAAGTACGCGGAATTTATTTTCTTTTCTATCAATTTCAAATCCAGAGGAGGAAATAGTGACATGTGGCAAGTCATACAATTTCGCTCTATTCAACCAATCCATAATTGGGTCATTGTGGGAGATTGGACATAACTTTACCTTGAAGATTCCAAATTAGGTCAGACCTGTGACATTTGAAAGAAGCTTCAGAGGGATACTACAAGGCTGAATTTTAGATATTGAGGATCTACAATTACAGAGATAATTCAATTTCAATATAGTGCTCCTCAAAAGCAAGTAAAAGGTTTGTATATTGTTTTTCCCGAATTGCATAAGTCTTGTTTGAAGAATCAAGTTGAATTGATTCCAAGGGAATATTGTAGAATATATATCAGTATTAGATTCCAAAATTTCCCCTAAAAATAATTCAACACACATTAATCTTTTATAGGGCTCTACTATGACTCATGAAGACGAAGAATGGCAACATGACATATCAAATTTACAAGAGCAAGTGCAACAAATTTTTCTCTCGCAAAGAAAAACAAAAAATGACATGGAAGTTTTGAAGAAAGGCATGGAAACTAAGATGGATGGTTTGAATAAAGGCATGGAATCTAAGATTAATGGTTTGAAGAATGGCATGGAAGCTAATATAGATGGCATGGAAGCTAAGATAGATGGCATGGAAGCTGTCATGGAATCTAAGATGGATGACATGGAAGCTAAGATCGATGAAAAAATGGAAAACATGAAAAATGATATAAAAGCAGACATGGAATGTTTGACAAATTTAATACAACAAATGTTTCCTAATGGTGAAAATATAGTAGAGGAAACTCATGATGAGAACAAAATAAATGATAATCGTGATTTCATAAACTCTAATGTTGGTGGGAATAACCACCATATTCCAAAAATGGATATGAGGAAGTTTGATGGAAAGGATCCTGTAACATGGATACTATAGATGGAGCAATATTTTGATCTCAATAATGTGCAAAACACACAAAAGGTACGCATTGCCACTTTACATATAGAACAAAATACATTTGTATGGTATCAATAACTTTTCTCTCGTAAAAAAATTGTCACTTGGTCAATTTTTACAGAGGAAATGATAGCACATTATGAGGATACAAAGCAACATCTTCTTTAGCCAATTGATAAATCTCAAACAAAAGGGTTTAGTGAGGAAGCATATTGAGGACTTCCAAAAATTGAATATAAGGGTAAATGATATTCCAAAGGAACACAGGATTGATCTCTTCATAGGTACTTTAAAGGATAACATCCAACATGAAGTTCTTGTTTTGGAACCTCATTCATTGGAGAAGGCATTCAGGTTGGAAAGAAAAATTGAATGTAAAATTATGGCGACAACGAAGCCTACCACTCACTTCTATAAAGAGGGAAGTGTTGCTACTCCTAGATTTCAACAACCTACAAGGTTGACACCACAACAATTGGAAGAAAAAGGAGCAAAAGGGCTTTCCTACAGTTGTGATAGCAAATACACTTGTTGGAACAAGGTCTCCTAGGAGTTGCGAAACTGGTCCAATTTTGAATGATTTTGATTATATTTAGTCTAGCGCAGGGGTTTTGGGGTGGGTCAAAGCCTTGAAAGCATTATAATGGGAAAAAGGGTAAACCAGGGGTCTTAAAACCATGGTTTGTGGACCATAGGAAAGTTTAGGCTAGATTATTATAAATAGAGGAACATTTTGAATTGTAAAAGAGGCAATGAAGAGCTATTGAAGCAAATTGTGGTTTAAGATATCTGTTTGGGTTTTTTGGGAAAGGACTCCTGTTGGCTGTGTGCGTGGAGATCTAGAGTCCAGCTATGTGTGGACCCTGCTGCTGTGTGCATAGGTTGGGATGGGTATTGTAAGAAGGAATCGATGAATTGATGAATAAGAAAGGTTGCTTGAGAACTGAATCTATGTGTATTGTTTGTGCAAATCATTGTTAATTACTGAATTATGTGCATTCTTTATTCAAGCTATGCAAGATCTATGTAAGTTTGTTTGTTGTATCTAGATCTGTTCTATTTTGTTTTATGCAATATTGTGCTACTGTCATAGAAGTATATAATTATATATCTAGCGCATGTGGATGTGAAAAGAGACCTATCGACCCCGCAAGAGTTGATCTGGGTATCATAGGGCCATATGCAGCTTTTCTTGCCTTACCTATCCTTTCTCAGGGTGCGGAAACCTGGTTCCAGCACCCACCCATACTACTTCGAGTGATACTTTGACCTACGCAAGCAAGTCACTGTCGAAAGGGCTAGTAGTATAGGGGTTTGTTGGCAAACCTTGAACTCCGAACTTGGGTTAAGACCCCTCGAGCCAAAAAATGGTTCCGTTGCTAGGACCTGAAGCATTTTGAGAAAGGGATCAAGTAATGACAAGAGAGTATTGGAAGCCTGAAAGGAAGGAAATTGAGGAGTGGTTCAAAAAGCAGATCCAGGAATTTGCAGTAAAAGAAAATCGCAACAAGAAGTTAATGGCGGAAAGGTAGAAAAATAGGTACATTCTTACAGAAAACTACAAAATATTCTTTGTAACATTTGCAATTGAGCTTCAAGAGTGGCTAGCTAGGCTCATGGAATTCCAGAAGTGTTGGAAGGATGAGCGAGTCACTCAGTGGACCCCAGAGCTGATCCAATAGCTGGAGAGGACTGATAATACTATCACACGCACAGTAGATCACTAGGTGGATAGTGTGCTAGGGGGATTTGTGATAGAATTTTCCATTGATCAGTTTGTCTCCTACTCTTAGGTTGAACGATGATTCTTTAAATGGTTCCGGGGAAATTTTTTGAAGACATTACCATTGTTGATTAAGATATTACTATGTGAAAAGAGCATTATATGTAGTCATACTGACTGAATGACCTCAGATCTAGATGGGAGTGCGACGCACAGTGGTAAATACTATCGGACCAACCTCGACGGGGGGAGATCCTCCTATAACCTTTTGCGAGAACCAGCTGTGCAAGACCCCCCAGCTACACAGCCGCCCAGGCCATACAAAGGTAATAACTCACCCATACCACCACCCCCTACGGACAGTGATATGGCTATGCACCTGAGACTACCTACCTTTAAGGGGTAGGCGATTAGGATATGGACCTATTTTGGTTTGTTGTAGACACTGTCTGGACTACAAAAAATGTGACAAACAATACAGTGAAAAGGGCACAGCTATCCCTAGCATTCAAGGATAGAGCATTGGACAGGTATATGCAATACATTTCCCAAAATGGGAGTGCATCTATTCAAGATATCAAAGATGCTCTGAAGCAACAGTTCCAGAAGCTAAAATATTACTCTCAGTTCATAGCAGAAGTAAAGGACTTCAAGAAAGGTGCGTCTGAATCTGTGTGGGAGGATGATCACCGATTGAAGAAAGCAATCAGGGAAGGAGGTTTTGAGTGTGACGATAGAAAACATACGGAATGGATCATCACTATGCTATTACCCCACCTTCGTATGCCAATGAGTCACCAAACCTTTGAGTCGCAAGAAAAAGCTATGGAAGTCGCTATGAAACTAGAAGGTGCACCTAGAGAAGATACTTCGGTAGGAGTATAGAAAATTCAGGAGCAGCTTGGAGCTATGCACATGGAAATTCAAAACCTGTGAAAGGAGCAAGGAAAAGAAGCCTGCATAGATGTATGGTGCATACAATTTCGGGTACCTGGCCATACGAAGGTTCAGTGCCCTCTATTGGAAGATTACATGCAGGTAGGAGGACCTAGTCCGGTATGCCCTGGAGCAAGTGGGGAACCCATCTTGTCACGACCAGGCTTGAGTGGACCTGCACTGTGGTGCAACGAATTCCATGTAGCAGGGATGCATGATACGAACCATTGCCCTCGACTAGGTTCGTATGTCCCATAACTGAATCAATAGTGGTGTAGGTTCTACTAGTCGATGGGACACGATGAATAGAACTGTCATACTTACGAATTGATGATAGATCATGAGAACTTATATAGGGTAAAATCAGACCCTGCATCACCAAGAACTTCCGCGAGCCTTGGAGGCTCTCCAGCAAGGGGCAGAGGAGGTTAGGGAGGAAGCGCAGGATGAGGATGTGGGTAGCTAATCTATTATAAGTGCAAGGAAGTAGGACACTTTGCCAGGGACTGCCCAAATCCCACCAGGAAATCGTTCAAATATTGTAGACAGCTGGACCATGTGGTTGAATACTACCCAATTTTAATAGCCAAGATGCAGGAAAAACAGCCCACCCCTACGTGGAATGTGAAAAGAGTTAAATCTGAGCTAAGAAACATAAACTCGAGTGTGAAATTCTTAACAGGCAGTGAGATGGTTACCCAGGGAGCAAAGGAAGTGCCTGTCAGGGATCCTACGATCTCTTAGGAAGGATTGAACATCAGCAATGGAAAAGAAACAATACCATCTACTACAAAGATGTCGACACACCTCAAGATAGAGGAGGGGTTTGAGCCCTTTCTACAGGAATTTCTGAAGCTACTACGTAACCCACAGGCTGTAGAGAACCTTCAATCATTAATTCATAGCTATGCAGCTCGGCCCGATCCGATTCCTGAGACCAAGGATGTACACAAGCTATACAAATATAAAAAACATACCAAAAGAGAAATGCGGTTGACTGCGTAGATTGGTGACTAAGAGATGGATCAAGTTATTTTAGACTTTGGATCAGATGTGAACGTATTACCAAAGCAAACATGGCAACGAATGGGATAGTCTAAATTGGATTCGTCCACCATCCAGCTATGCATGCAAAATCAACAAAATATCATCCCTCTCGGAAGGCTGCCAAAAGTCATGGTAGATATCGCAGGGGTAAAATTCCTAGCTGAATTTGAAGTAATAGAAATTGTGGAAGATGAGGATCCCTACCCTGCACTGCTAGGACTAGACTGGGCTATAGATATGGAGGGTGTCATCAATCTCAAAAAGCGCAGCATGGTGTTTGAAAATAATGGTACGCACGTAATAGTACAACTGGATCCCACAGAAGGTGTGTGGTATATAGAGCTAGCACGCGACAAGGAAGAAATAGATCACATTTACAAATTGACTACACAGGATGAAGACTGGATTAACCCCACAACAGAAAGAGTACTCTGTTGGAAAAAGGGCAGTGAATTATTTTCTGACTCTGATGGGAAACTAGAGAATTAGCAAGGCTAGTTGCATGAGGTTTCGGGCTACGATGTCTTTGGGTCACAAGGAACTTCCGCCGCATCTCCAACGAGGTAAGAGCCCTACCCTACCTTGAGGAAACGGGTGACATTAAGGAGTTTTTATGCGTATTAGAAGCCAAAGTTCCCAAGGAATGCAGGCTAGGGGCACTTCCGCTAGCCCTGCGTGGAGCACCTCCACGTTGGTGGGATACGCATGGGCCAGTATTCTGCACTTGGGAGGAGTGTCGGGATAAGATGATCCTGTGATTTGGAGCCCTAGGTGGAAGACAGATCCAGAGGTTCCTTGGGTCAGAGGACCCATGTAGATATTTTCTGGCATGGGAAACATAATGGTGCTACAGGACCCCAAATGAACAAGTTCACCTAGTTATCCATGACCTAGGCTTGTGTCTAACTGCATGGTATTTAGATGCCGAGCTGCACCAGTGCACGCGCAATTGGGATAATTTGCGGGCTAATTTTCTGCAAACATTTAAGGTAGAATATGGCACAATAACACTCAATTTATCTCTGCCGCATACAGACGCCCTGACCAAGGGAAAATCCCGCCTATCAAGAGGTACGGTGGCCAAGTTGCTGGAATGGTACCTGGACCGCATTACAAAACACCTGACATCGACTTTAATTTGGGGTACGTGAGCAGCACGCAGGCGTCATCCAAAATCTATAAATTCATGGGAAATCCCTCAGGTACAAATAATGACTATCAAACCACTGCACTTTGGTGAGAAGGGAACCTTACCATTACAAAAAATGGGCGGCTTGTCATCAATATGCCAATTTATGGTGAGTTTGTTTTGGATGATCGATGGTAAGTTTCAAGTGAGTTTTACTCTACCGTTGGATAGCCCTGGACAGTATAAGGTCAACAACATAACTTCGCTTAGGGCTCCATATTGTCTCTATACCCTACCTCTATTATTCTCCTGCTTACTTATTTGGATCTTTAATGTTTTTTGGAAAGCCTGTCCTTTTGTTGCTATGGCAATCACTAACCCACCAAATGCTTCAGCACCGACCAGTTCAGCGCCTACAGACATCATCTTGAGAGGGTCTAGGAATGCCAAGAGTGATAAGATGATTGGCCTCTAGCTCCCTGCAGGGAAAATTGACTTTGAACCCCATGCAGAGGGGCACCACAGCTGCACGATGGGAGTTCCCGACCTTTACAACCCAAGAACGATCGCAGGCCCCAGTCAGATGGCCTTGGAAGATACCATGAAGGAGGGTACACAATTTCCATAGCTCGTAACCAAAACTAATGCAGTCAAGCTGTAGCTAGTCCTGCGCACAGAATGGACGAAGTGATATAGGGATACGCTATGACTTCTCCGCAGTTCCAGACTACCAAACAGTGAAAAACATATTTTTTCGCTACCTTGCACTATCATGGTTGGCGACCATGCCCCGATAGTTACAAACCTACAAATAGACTTGGTGTAGCTACCCCATGAGGAAATACAGGATTTATACACCATTGTGTTTCAAGAGAACCGTAAATGTGACGAGACTGCACCGCAGCAGCGTGAAATACCCCCGGAAGTTTGGGCACAATGGGTTTCATTGATCACGGAAGAAACAAATATTATTAAGGAACAACTTACTCTGGGCACTAAGTTGGTTGAGGTAGTTATGCAGCTCTGGACAGCATTCTAGTTCAACCCCATGCTTTAGCGTGTCGAGGAAGACTTATGACAGATGGAAGCTGCGTTCGATTAGGTTGAAGCTACCTTTCCTTCCTTCGTCCCTGCGCAGCGTCTAGTCCTCTTAAAAACCCACAATGCCTTCATAGACATGATTTTAGATCTCTGCTATGCCAAGCACATCATCAAAAAGTTCTTGAAACCATGGGGCGATATCGCCTTCCAGATATCTCAGGGTGCTCATAACGCCATCACGTGCCTCCACCGGATATTAGAGCAGGTTACCACAGCTCCAGAAGGCCCTACCTCCCTGAAGCTTGTCAATATCACACAGTAAGATATTTCCCAAAGTCAGGAAGTGCTCCCTCTACTCATCATCGCTTTCAATACCTTGCATGCGTAGATAGTGACTGCACCACCACAGTGACTCGGGACGAGTCACAAGATTGTGTTGGGGGACTGTTGGAATAGGGTCTCCTACGAGCTACCAAAATGGTCCAATTTTGAATACTTTTTATTATATTTAGTCTAGCTAAGGGGTTTTGGGGTGGGTCAAAGCCCCGAAAGCATTGTAATGGGAAAAAGGGTAAACCAGGGGTTCGAAAACCACTGTTTGTAGACCATAGGAAATTTTAGGCTAGGTTATTGTAAATAGAGGAACATTTTGAATTTTAAAAGAGGCAATGAAGAGCTATTGATGCAAACTGTGGTTCAAGATATCTATTTTGGTTTTTGGGGAAATGACTCATGTTGGCTGTGTGCGCGGAGATCTAGAGTCCAGCTGTGTGCGGACCCTACTATTGTGTTCGCAGGCTAGGATGGGTATTATAAGAAGGAATTGATGAATTGATGAATAAGAAAGGTTTCTTGAGAACTGAATCTATGTGTATTGTTTATGCGAATCATTGGTAATTACTGCATTATTCACATTCTGTGTTCAAGATGTGAAATATCTGTGTAAGTGTGTTTGTTGTATCTGGATCTATTTTGTTTTGTTTTATGCAATATTGTGCTACTGTCATAGAAGTATATAATTATAGATCTAGCACATGTGGATGTGAAAAGAGACCTATCGACCCCAGAAGAGGCAATCTGGGTATCACAGGGCCGAATGCAGCTCTACTTGCCTTACCTATCTTTTCTCAGGGTGTGGAAACCTAGTTCCAGCACCCACCCATACTACTTCGGGTGAGATTATGCCGAAAGGGCCAGTAGTATAGGGGTTTGTTGACAAACCTTGAACTCCGAACCTGGGTTAGGACCCCTCGAGCCTACAACACTAAAGGTCATAAGTGTGCTGAGAATAAATTATTTTACATAGATTTTTAAGAGGAAGAAGAAAATGAACAAGAAGAGGATATACACCAAGAACCAACCCTAGAAGAGGAAGAAATGAGTCTGGCCATATCCTGTAATGCATTGGTAGGAATTACCACTCCTCAAACTCTCAAGGTAGAAGGACATATCAAGAAAAAAAAGGTAATAGTGTTGATTGATTGAGGTAGTACCCATAATTTTATTCATTGTAAGGTAGCCAAGGAATTGAATTGTTTCCTATACCTAGAACCTGAATGTCAAGTGATGGTTGCAAATGGAGGAACTATAAATTTCTCTAGAAAATTCCATAATATCAAGCTAACAATGGGGGAATATGTATTGAATAGTCCAATGCTTTCCATTCCTATGGGAGGTGCTGATGTTGTACTAGGATTACAATGGTTACAATCTTTGGGGATGGTAGCTTTTAATTTTCTAGAACTTTTCTTGAAATTATTTTCAGAAGGAAAGGAAGTCAAATTACAGGGTATTTCAAGGAAGATAGGAAAGATAATAAGCTCTAATTTCATGAAAAATCTTCGAAAAGAAAGAGAAACGAGGCATAATTTCACAATTATGCTCACTAGAAGTTCCAACATCAAAATCATCTATTTCTGCAGATCTCCAAAAAGTCTTGGGAAATCATTCCAAGGTTTTCGAAAATCCCAAAGGACTCCCACCTATTCGTGATCATTATCATGCTATTCATTTTATTCTAGGAAGTGTTCCTCCAAACATCAGGCCTTATATATATCCTTATGTCCAAAACAGTGAAATTTCACGTATGATTGCAGAAATGTTAGAGGTGGGTCTAATTCAACCTAGTCAAAGTTTTTTCTCTCCTCCTGTAGTATTGGTACACAAGAAGGATGGATCATGGTGTGTCCCGATTATAGGGAGCTTAATAAGCTCACCATTAAAGATAAATTTCCCATTCCTGTGATTGATGAATTATTGGATGAATTACATGGAGCAATTTATTTTACCAAGTTGGATCTTCATTCAGGATATCATCAAATTAGAATGAAGACTGAAGATATTCCAAAAACAGAATTTCGAACTCATGAGGGTCATTATGAATTTTTGGTCATGCCTTTTGGCCTTACCAATGCACCTTCTACATTTCAAGGGTTGATGAATTCCATATTCAAACCCTTCCTTAGAAAATTTGTGCTAGTATTTTTTGATGATATACTAATCTACAATAGGTCTTGGAAGGATCATGTTCAACATATTGACAGGGTGCTCAAACTATTGCAGGAGAAACAATTATATGTAAAAACATCCAAATGTTTCTTTGGAGTACAAGAGGTGGAATATTTGGGTCATATTGTATCTCATGAGGGTGTTAAGGTAGACCCTAACAAAATTAAAGCCATTAAGGAATGGAAAGTCCCCACAGCCATAAAGCAATTGTGAGGATTTCTCAGGTTAACAGGGTATTATCGCAAGTTTGTTAAGAATTATGGGAGAATAGCAACACCTCTAGCAACATTATTGAAGAAAGATGCATTTTCATGGACTCCTGAAGCAACTAAGTCCTTTGAACATCTTAAAGAGGCAATGTTCCTAGCACTGGTCTTAGCTACACAAGACTTCACAAAAACCTTTATTGTGGAATGTGATGCCTTAGGAAATGGAATTGGTGTTATTTTAATGAAAGAAGGAAGACCCATTGCTTTTGAAAGTCATCCAATCAAAGGAAAGTATTTACAGAAACCTATTTATGAGAAGGAAATGTTAGCAATACTGCATGCACTAAAGAAATTGAGAACTTACCTAATGGGAAGACACTTCAAGGTAAAAATTGATCATGATAGTCTTAAACACTTTCTGGAACAAAGACTATCTTCAGAAGAGCAGAAAAAATGGGTCACAAAGATGTTGGTTTATGACTTTGAAATAATCTACCAAAAAGGGAAGCTAAATGTTGTTGCAGATGCACTCTCAAGAAAGAATGAAGAGGTCGAACCATTTCTTTGTGCCATTTCTATTATCCGACCAGATTGGATAACCGAAGCAAGAGATGAATGGAAGAAGGACGAAGAAGTGTGGACACTCATTCAAAAGTTACAACAAGATCCTAGTACATATGATACATTTAGTTGGAAAAATGATTACTTATGGTACAAAGATCGCTTATATATTTAGAAGAATTCCCAACTAAAACAAAAGATTATTTTGGAATTGCACACTTCTCCTTTAGGATGACACTCAGGATTTTTAAAAACTTAAAAACTTACCACAGGGTGAAGAAAGAATTTTTTTGGGATGGCCATAAATCTGATATTCAAAAGTTTGTGGCGGAATGTTTGGTTTGCCAACAGAATAAATTTGAGACAATTAAGACCCCGGGTCTTCTACAACCTTTATCCATTCCAAGTCAATGTTGGAAGGAGAATCCAATGGATTTTATGACAGGTTTACCTAAGTCCGAAGGAAAGAGTGTCATCATGGCGGTAGTTGATAGACTTACCAAGTATGCACACTTTTGTGCATTATCTCATCCATTTAAAGCAAGTACAGTTGCTACTACATTTATGGACACAATTCAAAAGCTACATGGAAACCTAAGGGTTATTGTGAGCGACATAGATCCCATTTTTACTGGAAATTTTTGGATGGAGTTTTTTTCTTGTTTGGGTACTCAATTAGCTCATAGCTCATCTTATCATCCTCAATCCGATGGTCAAACTGAGATGGTAAATAAATTTTTGGAAGGATATCTTCATTGTTTTTTATATGATAAACAATCACAATGGGTCAAGTGGTTACCTCTCGTTGAATGGTGGTATAACACTTCCTTCCATACTACAGCAAAAATGACCCCATTTATGGCACTTTATGGATATCATCCACCATCCATCACATCATCTTTAAGAGAAAAATCGAAGGTTCAAGCAGTGGAAGATCACATCGAGCATCAACAAGAAGTTCTCCAACTCTTAAAGGACAACCTGAATTTGGCACAAAATCGAATGAAACAACAGGCAGATCAATATCACAACGAGAGAATTTTTGATGTAGGAGACTGGGTATTTTTACAACTACAACCATACAAACAAATGTCCCTCAAGCAAGCTAAGAAGGATAATAAATTATCGCCAAAGTACTATGGTCCTTACAAGGTGTTGCAAAAGATTGGTACTATGGAATACAAATTGGAGCTTCCTGCTTGTTCATGAGTGCATCCAATTTTTCATGTTTCATGCTTAAAGAAGGTTATAGGTGAAAATATTCCAATTCAAACAATATTTCCAGAACTTGATGAGGAAGGAAAAATCATATTGGAACCTGAAGCGGTCACGGAAACCAGAACTTGACAGCTACGGAATCGATCAATATCAGAGTATCTCGTCAAGTGGAAGAACTTACCCACTGAAAATTCTACATAGGAGGATGAAAATTTTATACAGAAGCACCCAGAGCTACTCAAGTGTTGAGGAAAACACTTTTTTGAAGGAAAGGGGCATGTTAGGTCCCTATATTACTAGTATAGTCCCTTATTGTTGTTAGTATAACCCCCTTATTGTTATTATTGTACCCTTGTAACCCCCATATTGTTATTATTGTGCCCTTAAAGTATTATTGTTAGGTTGTCTAGGATTACATTGTGGCCCCATGGGCTCCTATATATATAAAGGAGGTTTTGTAATTTGAATCATCCAATAATTGTTCATTCATGTAATGTATTGGAGGTTGCCCCTTCGAAGTGGATTATTTATAAGGCATTGATATCTCTTTTCTTCTATTTGTGGAGCTGGTTTTAGAATAGAACCCAACATGCAATTATGGAGAATAAAATCATGAAGAAGCAATGAAATTTAAAATAGAGGAATCGAAGAATATACTTCTTCTATGTGAGGACCAAAAGTGACTACTAGTTTTTCTTCTTACAAGTTCACAATATCACCTATATCTTCAATCTATGAGATATTAATGAATTCTAAAATTTATTTTTTATAACCTGGTGTCTTAGCTAATTCAAGAGGAGGCACCTAAATCTTAACCTTCTCCAACTCCTTTGATAAATTGAAAACTTGAATTATATTAACATTCTTCTCAGGTTTTTCTTCATTATTTCTAGGATTTAAAGTCTATTCAGGAACATGAATGACCTTCTCCAAAATATTGGTATCAGCAGACTTGTTTTGTGAAGATTCAACATGTTGCACTTCTATTCTATCCATTGGATTCACAAGTTTCTTCCCCTTATCTTCTTGTTTTACTAAGTTATTTTCTTGTGGAGTTGCCATTGGAGAAGGAATAGAATCTTGTTGTCCACCTTCATCATCCTCCACCCTAGATCTCTTTCTAGATCTTAAATTATACATTTTATGTAACTCACCTTGCATGAAATCTGTAAATTGACTACAATATTCATCCATCTCATCTTGATCAAAAGACACTTCAGCTTCAATATATTCTCCCTCACAATCTTCCTCTTCTTCATCTTCTCTCGTGTACATAGCAAATATTTTATCTTCAGCTTCTTTTTGGTCATCTTCTACTAACTGTCCAGGTGCTGCTTCTATATACAGTGGTGCTTGAACCTAGTCTTGATCTCTTCTCTCCCGCTACAAAATTTTCAGGGGTTGTTTTCTGAATTGAGGATTAAATCCTCCTTTGTTTTTTTGTACCGATATTTGGGAGTTTTTTATTTCCAATTCCATATTTAATAGCTTGTTTGAAAAAAAAATTATCACCTTTGTTAGATCAACAATTCTTTGATCTTGTGGTCATTGTTCTTTTTCTTTTCCCTTCTCATGAATTGGCTACTTTTCTTTTATTTTCCCAGTTTCAGTCATATTAGCTTCAATTTCTAAATCATATATTTGTATTTTCTCAAGAGTAGGGGATCTCCTCTCTCTAAGTATAAAACTTAAATCAAATTCAAAATCCCCAACAAAAACTACCTTCGCTCCAACAGGAGGGGGCTTCATCTCTACAGGTAAACTATTGTACAATATGTTGAATCTCTTAACAAACTCCGAAATGTTCTTATTGGCCTTTCTTTTAATTGCATTAAATTCTATTAATGAATAACCATGATATATATTCTCTCCCCATATCTGAGTGAATTGATTTTATAACTCTTCCCAGTTATTAATTGAACCATTTGGTAAACCTTTGAACCATTTTCTAGCCTCTCCATTTAGAGACTCCACAAAAAGTCTCATCACAACATCAAGATGTTCTACATTTAAATTTTTAGAAAATTTTCAAAACAAGGGTAGATGTTGTTTTGCAGTTACTTCATCTTCTCCAGTGAAATGAGGAAGTAATTTAAGATGATATTGAGGAATGGAATTCATTAGTTTTGGATGATAAAGTGGTGCATATATATTCATCAAGAAAGCTAGTGCTGGCATATTAACACTGTAGGTTTTAACCCTGTACAGAAATTAT
Source organism: Pinus albicaulis (assembly GCA_034641835.2). Lineage (NCBI taxonomy): Eukaryota > Viridiplantae > Streptophyta > Pinopsida > Pinales > Pinaceae > Pinus > Pinus albicaulis. The sequence goes on along the minus strand of CM076578.1, from coordinate 711,688,063 downwards.
CTGCAAACGAATCTTAAAAATAGAAAATAAACAGTAGCAAGAGCATAAAACATAAAACAGATAAGCATAGAGATTTTCCCTTGGATCCCAAATCGGGACGACCAGCTTGATTTTTCATTTTATTAATTTTAGTGTTACAACACATATATATACATGCTGAAGCATACATAAACCCCAATCCATTAACCCTAGATTAGAACATAACCATAGTTCCCTTAACCGGATCTACAAAATACCAGGGACCGAAAACCATCATACCCCAAAACCATGTGCAAACCCATGCACAAAACCATGGGCAGATCCGCCCACCAGAAAATAAGGACCAAAAAAATTTCCAGGGCACTGCCCCAGACCCTGACAGGGGGGGCTACCGCCCCCCCTGTGACCCCCCCGCACGTGATTAGTGATGGAAAGAATATAACACAAACCCAACATTCTCCCACTTATTGTTTTCTTTCCGCAGGGGGCCACAAGAGAGTTGAGTCATTAGCGCAGCTTTTCAACACCCATTGTTTCTCTACACCAAGAGAACTTTTGAGAGCTCACAGACTTTGTCAATGCATATGTAACATTCTTCAAAGTGTCCACCTTTACCAGAAACACCCTTTTAGCTTCAACCATATCTCTCACAAAGTGATATTGAACATCAATGTGCTTTGTCTTTGAATGATAAGTAGGGTTATTAGCCAATAAAATTGCACTTTGCCTATCACAATATATCGTTATAGCTTGTTGCACCAACCCCATACTTGAACACAATCTCTGCGACCAAACTGCTTCCTTGCTTGCATGAGTGGTTGTTATGTACTCAGCCTCTGTAGTTGAAAGAGCCACTACAGACTGTCTTTTACTCATCCAACCGACTGCACCTCCAAATAGGCTAAATACATACCCACTTCTAGATCTTCTTTGGTCCAGATCTCCAGCCCAGTCTGCATAAAAAAAACCACGAATGTCCAACACTCTTTCCAATCCTGGTCTTCCCTGGTAGCACAAGCCATATTCACTAGTACCACGTAAATATCTGAAAAACCATATCACTGTTGTCCAATGCTCCTTCCCTGGGTTTGACATAAACCTGCTCAATACTCCCACTGCATGTGCAATGTCTAATCTAGTACAAACCATTTCATACATCAAGCTACCCACTGCACTTGCATATGGAACACAGGACATATCCTCCTCTTCTTCTTGTGTCTTGGGACACTGTTCAACAGACAGTTTGTACCTATAGGAATTAGAACATTCACCAGTTTACTATCCTACATATTGAACCTCTGCAATATAGTCTCGACATACTTCCTCTGTTTTAACCAGAGCTTCCTCTTTTCCAGATATCTCTTAATTTCCATGCCCAAAATATAGGTTGCAGCACCAAGATCCTTCATGACGAATTTGGATAACAGATGGGTCTTCAAATCTTGGAAAATTTCTTTGTCATTTCCAATCAATAACATATCATCCACATACAAGACCAAATAAATAACATGATCAACAATTAATTTAAAATAAACATAGTGATCCTCCTTGCTTCTAGTGAAGCCAAGTCCCCGTATTTAGGTATCAAATTTATGATACCACATCCTTGGTGACTGTTTTAACCCATACAGAGACTTCTTTAACCTGCATACTAGTTCTTTCTTCCCTTTCACCATAAAGCCTTCAAGTTGTTTCATGTAGATCTCCTCTTCTAGATCCCCATGAAGAAATTTTGTCTTCACATCCATCTTTTCTACCTCAAAATCAGATGCAGCAGCAACAGATAAAAGTAATCTAATAGAAGTAACTTTGGCAACAGGAGAAAAAATATCACCAAAATTAATTCCCAACACCTGGGAATAACCTTTTTCTACCAACCAAGCTTTGTATTTCTCCACCTTGCCTTCTACATTCATCTTCTTCTTAAACACCCATTTGCTCCTGATGGGCTTCCTTCCAGTCGGCAACTCCACCAGATCCCATGCCTCATTTCTATGCAAGGATGCCATTTCATCAACCATGGCCTCCTTCCAGAGTTTTCCATCCTCTGAATCTACTACTTCCCTGACAATTCTGGGATCATCATCAGTTATAGTTAAATAAAAATTTGAACAGAAAGCAGATGGACTATACTTTCTGGTTGTCTTCTTTCCCGAGTTGATCTTCTCACAGCTGGAGTTTTTGGCTCTTCCTCTTCTGTGTCTTCTTCTGTTGTAGAGTCTGATTCATCCTCCTTTAGCTCAAACTCTATCTTATCAGGTTCCTTTGGTAGGACTTTATGTTTAACAACATCTTTCACCTCTCTAAACACCACATCTCGGTTGTACACAACCTTCCTTTTTTCTAGGTTCCAAAGCTTGTAACCCTTTAAACCATCCTTATACCTAATAAAGATGCACCTTTCAGATTTATTATCCAACTTGGTCCTTTTCTCCTTTGGAATATATGCATATGCATCACATCCAAATACCCTCAGATGTGAAAGAGAGGGTTTCTTACCAGTCCATACCTCATGTGGAATCTTATCCTCCAACGCTAATGAAGGTGATCTGTTAACCAAGTAACATGCAGTCTCCACTGCCTCTGCCCAGAATTCTTGTCCTAACCCGATACCTCTAAGCATGCTTCTTGCCTTTTCCAGCAGTGCTCTGTTCATTCTTTCTGCAACTCTGTTTTGTTGAGGTGTGTATGGAGTAGTCTTCTGCCATGCTATACCACACTTCTTACAGAACTCTTCAAATTCCTTCTTACAAAACTCCCCACCATTATCTGTCCTTAGCACCTTTATCTTCTTCTCTGCCTGGTTTTCCACTAAAGCCTTAAATTCTTTAAATCTATCAAAGACTTCAGATTTCTTCCTCAAGAAATATATCCATGTATTCCTTTAGAAGTCATCTATGAATGAAACATGGTACACATACTTACCTAGTGATGGAACCGACACAAGTCCAAACACATCACTGTACACAAGCTCTAATATCTTGTTCACCCTCTTAGAACTGGAAGGAAACCTCACCTGAGTCTGCTTCCCATATACACAATCTTCACAGAAATCAAAATCCGGAGAGCTATTAGACATACCTTTTACCATACCATTTCCATGCAGTATTTGAAGGCCCTTCTCTCCAATATTTCCAAGCGTTTGATGCCATAACATGGTCTTTTTCTCTAGATACCGCTAGATTTCCACTCCACTTTCGGGAACCAAAGAACTATTGCACCCAACAATAAAAATGTTGCCCTGAAGCTTGTACAGAGTTCCAATCAAGCTCCCCGCATTAATACCAGTGCTCCTCGAACCATCTTATAGGTATCTTTCTCGAACATTGTTTTTACACCTGCATCATCCATCTTGCTTACAAAATTCAGATTTCTGGCCAATGCAGAAATGTGCAGAACACCAGGAAGTGTTCTAATCCTTCCACCTTGCAGCTTCAGCTTGAATTTTCCACGTCCAATGATTTTGGACTTCGTATCATCACCACCATCATATTTCTCATACTCGTATAAACATTCCCTATGGGGAATGAAGTGAAAGGATACACCCGAGTCAATAAACCATGACTCATGATCTACATGTTTATTTAAAGAAGAAGCCAAATACACATCCCTACCTTCATCCAAGGTGGTTTTTTCCTCTACAGAAGGAGCATCATCAGATCCCTTTCCTTTCTCAAGAGATTTAGATTTGTAGCCCCTTTTGTAGTGCCCTTCCTTTCTGCATTTCCAACACACCTTTACAAAATTTCCAAGAGATTTAGATCTCCCTCTAGATTTAGATGTCCCACTAGAAACCTTATTAATTTTGCTGTTCTAGGACCTTCCTCATACAGATAAGGCATCTCCATTCTGACCCTCCATATTTCTCCCTCTCATTTCCTCTGACGGCAAGGCTGAGACAATGTCATCAAAATTAAAGGTAGTTGTATTGCTACCTATTGCAATAACTAGACTATCCCACAAGTCTGGTAGTGAACGCAAAAAACCAATGCACTTATCTTCATCTGAGATTTTAATATCAACATATGACAGCTGACTTACCACAGTATTGAAGGCATTAAAATACTCTGTCACTGAGTCTCCATCCTTCATCCTCAGGTTATATAGCTTTTTCCTTAGGAAAAATTTATTCACCAGAGACTTAGATTGGTACAAATTCCCTAGCCTGTCCCACAAGGTCTTTGTTGTAGCTTCCCCAGATACATTCAACAATACTGAATGTGAGACACACAATTGAATTGTGCTCTTTGCCTTCTGATCCAGCTTCTTCCAGTATTCATCTGACATTGCCATTGGTTTAGTACTCGGATCTACCACAATCCACTGATCTATATCCACCAGCAAATCCTCCATCTTGAGCTTCCACAACTCAAAACTGTGACCATTAAATTTCTCGATCTCTATCTTCCCGCCACTCGCCATCTTCTTTCACCGCAAGAATCGATCTCGCAGATCTCCCACTGAACAGGGTCTACCTCAGGCCCGAGCAAAAAACCCCTCAACAGCAAAGGTGTCCCATTGAAGCCAAAACTTCTCTGATACAAAATGTAGGTTTTAACCCTATACAAAAATTATCTACAAACGAATCTTAAAAAATAGAAAATAAATAGTAGCAAGAGCATAAAACATAAAATAGATAAACATAGAGATTTTCCCCTGGATCCCAAATTGGGATGACCAGCTTGATTTTTCATTTTATTCCTTTTAGTGTTACAACACATATATATACATGGTGAAGCATACATAAACCCCAATCCATTAACTCTGGATTAGAACATAGTCGTAGTTCCCTTGACCTGATCTACAAAATACCAGGGGCTGAAAACCATCGTACCCCAAAACCATGAGCAAACCCATGCACACAACCATGGGAAAATCCACCCACTGGAAAATAAGGACTAAAAAATTTTTCCAGGGCACTTCCCCAGACCCTGACAAGGGGGGCTACCGCCCCCCTATGACCCCCCCAACGTTGTGCCCAGCGCAACGTACAGGGGGGAATATCGCCCCTCCTGTGACCCCCCCGTGCGTTATTAGTCATGGAAATAATATAACACAAACACAACATACACCTTGATTAGTAGCTCCTTGGGTGGAAGAAATTGATGAACCTGCGGTAAAACTGAATGAAGGTGGAGAAAAAACTAATATGGGAGTTGGTTGATGAACAACGGTAGAGGAACCAACAACTATATTTTGTTGAGCTTTTGTAACGGTAAAAGAAATAGACTCAAAGGAATGTTCTTGAAACTTAGGTTCTTGAAAAGAAATGGGTGGGAAATGTGAATCTTGTTCCAAGAAATGAATTTCCTTGGAGATATCTTGAAACAAAGGGTTATGAGAAATGCTTCCAGGAGCAGAGAATGTAGCATCAAGTGTTGAAGGGTTTTTTGGTTTCTGATCCTTTTTAGAAACCAATCTTTCTAGATCTGACAAAGTAGGAACTTTCTGCTGCGAGGTATCTGACCTCATGTGAGGCCTTTTGAAAGCCAAATTTCTGAAAATAATAGGCATATCCAAATATTTCCTCCTCACTGAACAACTAGAGGAAATAGTATGAAAAACCATGGAAAATGAACTTCGCTTCTTCATCCCCAGCAACGTCGCCAAAAAATGTTGCATCTTAAGAGACAATCCCTTGGCTGTGGTAAGGAATTAGTGCTTAAGACATTTTAGAAACATATTTCACAAAAATTATAATATCATATGGTGTTTGTTTAATACCTTTGGAGATTAATTCTTTAATATCCTCAATAATATGATATAATGAAAGACTTCAAAATGCCATTAACTATTGATATCTGAGTGGAAGGAAGAACTGGAAGGGAAACTAAAAATGATATGTTGAAAAACATAATCTATCACTTTAAATTTCAAAAGAACTTTATGTAGAAAGAACAGTTGGAGTGAAGGAGCACATATTAAGGCTATTTAAGTCTTACTTACAGGTGTAATAAAGAGACCGACAACTACTTTACTTCACTTCATTCAAAGAGGAATAAACATAGAATGAAACTAGAAAGAAAAAACAACATCAAAAGATGCAAGAAACTTGATCTTATTTCATTAATTTCTTATAAAATTAAGTACAAAATTTGCAGTCATCCAGAGGTCCAAAACTCAAAACCCTCCTCTTTCTTTCTCGTTTTCTTAAATACATACAAAGAAGTTTGTAACTACTGTAACTTCGTGTAACTACTCAAACTACCTAAAACTGTGTAAAATGCCTATTACATTGTGATTAAAGACTTCATTATAACATCGATCTATTAACACAAAAAAAAAAAAACTAAAAGCATCAATCTATTTGATGGATTTGGATTTGATTGGTTGTCACTGTGTTTCCCTGATTTTTTGATGTGTCCTTCTAAGGTGCTGAGGTGTCACCCGACGAATTAGACATCCATGCTCTACACTTTTTATAGATTTAAATGTTGGCTTTAGGAGAATTGACCAACTCGTGATATTCTAATCTGAAAGAAGTGATCCTGTTGAAAGTGGGACTTTCTATGAACAAATTATTTACCATCCATAATAATAGAAAATTCCTTTGTAATAAATTGACATCTATAGATCCTTTCAATATTGTAGTTTTCTCATGGGTATTATAAATATTTCTCTTTGATATCACTAATAGAGGATCATATGAATCCCATTATATAAGAATTCCTTTCAGATCCAAGCTTGATGGCAGCCCCTCTCTAGTCCTTTTGTCGAATATATTATCGAATCTATTTACAGCCTATTTAATTTCTGCCAATTTCTTCTCTGCCAATTCCTGTAAGAAATTTTCACAATCAACTTATTTATCTCTAGAACACATAATGTTCTATCTTTGATTTCATTTTCCTCCATCTCCCGATCTGTCCTGGAATTGATAAAATCAATGAATTTATTTTCCCATAAAGATCTGTTAAGAGTCTTCTATTTTTCACCCACAACAAGTTACTGTAAATCTCCGACTATGTTCTTTTCCTCTGGCACTATAATCAAGGACTCCCAATTCGTTTTGTTATGAAACCAGCTCCAAAAATAGAAGAAAAGAGAGATCAACACCTTAAAAATAAGCCACTTCGAGGGGGAAACCTCCAATATAATACATAAATGAACAATTCTTGGATGTTAAAAATGAAAAAACCTCATTCAATACATAGGATTCGATGGGGTAACAATATAATTCTAGCCGACCTAAAAATAATAATGTAAGGGAAAAATAATAACAATATTTGGGTTACAGGGGTACAAAAATAACAAAAAGGGGGCTACACTAACAACATTAATGGAGTACATTAGTAATATAGGGACCTAACATGCCCCTCTTCTTCAAAAAAGTGTTGACCTCAACGCTTGAGTAGCTCTGGGTGCTTCTGTATAAAATTATCATCCTCCCATGTAGAATATTCAGTGGGTAAGTTCTTCCACTTGATGACATACTCTAAAATTGATTAATTTCATAGCTGTCAAGTTCTTGTTTCCATGATTTCTTCAGGTTCCAATATGATTTTTCCTTCCTCGTCAAGTTCTGGCAATATTGTTTGAACTAGAATTTTTTCACCTATAACCTTCTTTAAGCATGAAACATGAAAAACTGGATGCACTCGTGACGAAGGAGGAAACTCCAATTTCTATGCAATAGTACCAATCTTTTGCAACACCTTGTAAGGACCATAGGACCATAGTACTTTCTTGAGGGACATTTGTTTGTATGGCTGTAGCTGTAAAAATACCCAGTCTCCTACATCAAAACTTATCTCACTGTGATGTTGATGTGCCTATTGTTTCATTTGATTTTGTGCCAAATTTAGGTTATCCTTTCAGAGTTGGAGAACTTCTTATTGATGCTCAATGTGATATTCCACTACTTGAACCTTATAATTTTCTCTTAAACATGATGTGATGGATGGTGGATGATATCCATAAAGTGCCATAAATATGGTCATTTTTGCTGCAGTATGGAAGGAAGTGTTATACCACCATTCAGCGAGAGGTAACCACTTGACCCATTGTGTTTGTTCATCAGATACAAAACAACGAAGATATCCTTCCAAACATTTACTCACTATCTGAGTTTGACCATCGGATTGAGGATGATAGGATGAGCTATGAGCTAGTTGAGTACCCAGAAAAGAAAATCATTCCATCCAAAAATTTCCAGTAAAAATGGGATCTCTGTCGCTTACAATAATCTTTGGGTTTACATTTATCTTTTGAATTGTTTCCATAAATCTAGTAGCAACTTTACTTGCTTTAAATGGATGAGATAATGCACAAAAGTGTGCATACTTGGTAAGTCTATCAACTACCACCATGATGACACTTTTTCCTTCGTACTTAGGTAAACCTATGTCTTGGAATGGATAAATGTTGTAGAATACCCGGGGTCTTAATTTTCTCAACTTTATTTTGCTGCAAAACCAAACATTCTGCCACAAGCTTTTGAATATCAAATTTAAGGTCATCCCAAAAAAATTCTTTCTTCACCCTATGGTAAGTTTTTAAAATCCCTGAGTGTCCTCCTTATTAGCAAGCTATAATATAGGGGTCATAATTTTGACTTGACAGTTGATAATCTTGTAAATCTTTACATACTTTTCCTTCTGCAAGTTGTATTCACATATTTTGTAAAAAAATAAAAATAGAAAAATAGAAAAATCCAAAAGAGGGCAAAAACTCCTAAAAGAATAATCAAACGACTTAGAAAAAATAAAATACCCCAAAAGAAAAATGAATAAAACATGAAAGTGTGCAAGTATAAATGCCACTAATTTTTACTTTTTGACTATGGAAGAGTGTCAATAAATGCCATAGTCCATGATGAGTTAAACATTTTAATCTTAACTTGTCATTTTTTCAATTTCACTTGTTGTAGATAGAAAATAATGAGTTGTCATACTGCTTAATCATGACAATTTAGTAGTTAGGTAGAGAAATAAAATGAATCCAACAGTTTAATCTGGATTCATGGATGAAATAAGTGTAGAATTAGATAGTTTTACTTTCTTTCAGAAAGAATAAATGCTGTGAAGGTTGCTAGCTTAAATGCACCTTATTACAAAGGAAGAAAAAATGTCAGCATCGTAAGCTGGGTAGGTAGAAGAAGGTGAAAAGTCTCAATGTAAATATAATTCATAATGCACTGCAAAATAACTAATTTCCCCTTCCCATAATCATGAAACATTCTAAACTATCAGTCAGAAAGGCTCAAGGCATTTCCTTGACTTTTGTTGGGACCGGACCCAAGGCTCTATGACTGATCAGTTAAAAGTGTAAAATGTATACATTAATCCCTAAACTCACTTCATTTACCATTCATATATTCATCCCCCCGAATAATCCTAAGAAAAACTTCAATTTTTACTTCAAGACGTTTTAATTCCCATTCGATTAACTTCCTTCATCTTCTGAAAGCATTAAACCCTTAAAATTACATTATATTTTAAGTTAAAGTGATAAGATCAATGCAAGTTTTCATTTGAAATTCACTTTAATTGTTATGTTTATGTGTTTTTAGTACACCTTGTCCTATTATCATATTAACCTTAACTTATGTATTAATTCCCTATAAAAAATAACCTTTTCCTATTATATATAATTCCTTTTTATATAATAAACCCAAAAACCCACTTATTATAATTTTAGCCGAAGTTTATAATTCCCACATGTTTAATAAAAACCCACATTATAACCCCCTTTCGCTAACATATATCTTTATGTATAATCCCGCCCCTATGGTAGTTAAATCACTCTAGTGTAATTAACCATATAATAAAAATATTCAAAAATCTTTTAAAACATGTTTTATATATGTTTTAAGAAAAAATACCGAAGTTTTATTTAAACCATACTTCAAAACATAGACCCATTTCCTTGTATGGTTTTCCCTTACCTGACACATCTAACCCAAGGTTAAACCTCAACTTAACCCTTTTCTCCCCGATACATATCCCATACCCCAATTTTTAACCTGGGTTAAAGCCTTTATATCTTTCCCGACCATGTTTCCTATATACAAAATCTGTTTGTATATAAAACTTAACCATATCCCTTTACGCTTTCAGACTTAATATCAGCCCTCCGATCCCCTCCATTCATTTAATCCAATGGTTAAAGATATATGCGATAATTTATTATATTCCCATCCCTTCCCCTATTGCGTAGCATGACCACCATCGGATTTTCCATCGGATCCAGATCGGACGATCCATATTCGACCTAGTGAATTTCTTTTCCCCGCACCTTTCCATTTTGATCATGACCGTTCCCTTGCTGAAAGAAAATCTGATGGCACCAATTAATTTTCGCGCTCATAAAGTAATCTATTGAAGTTTTGGAAAAACCACAAGATATAGGTTGTTTTCTGAAACCACCCTGTGTCAATGTGTCCTCAAATAATTGTATCGAGTTCAAAAAGTGATTCACCACTTACCACCTTGGAGCTGCATGAATACCACCCAGTGGTATTTAGTAACCACCTCTGCCCAAACTATGATTTAATATGATTTTACTATGGTTTAAACTATGGTTAATTCATAAAAACTCATAATTTTACATGAATTTTCATTTATTCACGCTTTAAACCTGTGAAACCTCCGCTAAGCCTATTTTCATCGAATTTTCACCATTTTGTGCCATTTAACCTTTGAGAGCCTGTACAGAGCCCTTTTCACCATTTTCAAACCTACCCATGCAATTTTCAAGCCAATTTCCTTGCAATTCAACCATGAAGAGACAAAGTACCCTCTGATAGACCAATTCAACAGAATTGAAGACTATGCACAACCGTGAAACGTCTTCGACCTCAATTATACCTTTTAAAGGTATTTTTCGTCGAAATTAACCAGAAAAGCTTCAATTTCCAAAATAAAAACACCAATTTTTCTGTTATTACCTATAATTGTCTTAATTACCATACAGAAATTGCAAAAAACATCCAAAATACAAGGGAAACTCTGTCAAATTTTCCCCATAATCCCTCAATCCCATTTTTGCAAGTTTTAACCATACCCTGGTCATTTTCACTACTGAAATTGATCATAACCTTTCTTCTAAGTATTAAAACCCTCTTTTCATATAAAACCCTGCTCAGAATCCTATTTTACCAGAGATATTCTCCAAAATCCCTTGTTTCCAACAAAAGAACTCAAAAAACAATCTAAGATTGCTCTGTTCAATTAAAAAATGACAAAGAAACAAGTAACCCCCAAATCAGGAGGTCCAAAGCCTCAAAAGAAATCCTCTGCTAAATTTCCTCGGATTGAGTGCTCTAAAATTGATAAACTAACCCTTGCACTTACTACTGATTCCTCAGAAGTTGTCAGGCTTGTCCAACCTCCAGTAACTTCACAAGAAAATAGTTCTCTGGTTGAACTTGATTACAGAATGTTTGACCCTTCAGTAGAATTCAATTTTCTTAATGTCTGTAACTGGTGTTTTGGTAAATCAGTAGAGAAAGATGATAAAAATATACCAGTCTAGGATTCCAATCTGCCAAAATGCATTGCCCCTCTTACTCATTCAGCCCCTGATTTTGTCAGATTGTATCAGTCCTACTATCTTCCAGACTAAAGGTGCATTGTGAATAAATACAAAGAGGTTTTATTTTACATCAATGCAGAATCTATAAACTTTATGCTGCAATTGAACCCTGACCCCAATGCTGCTTCATTTTCAATAGAAGATTTAACTCAAAGTTACCTAGAACTTTATTTTGCTTCTAAGTTCAAAGTCTTCCAGACTTTTTGTGCCAGACAAGTTGATATCCCTAAGCTTAATCCTCCATTTGATACTTTTGATTTTCCAAATGAAACCAAATAGATTGTCTCCATGCTATCATTCATACTGGGATACACCAATGATAAATTCACTAATGTGGCTATCTTAGGTTTTCTGTCTACTCTAAGTCCTGGCCAATATCCATCCATTATGTACAATTTTTCCAAGTTCATTGTAGAAAACATGCATTATGAATTGTCTAGATTGTCAGAAGAAGGAGTCTTTAGATATACCTCATATCTACTTCATCTCTTTTTGTACTATCATGCAGACCAGTTTCCTATTGAATTTCAGAAGATAGATCCAGAAGGGAATGTACTTTCAGTTGTGTTTTGGTCGTCAATTCTGAGAAAATGGAACAGGGAATACAACTTTACAGACTTTAATGACTTGTTTCTAGTACCTGCTATGAATTTACTGAATAAAGAACAGACCCCTAGAATTAATGAAGAAACAAAGAGGATCCTACAGCTATCTGAGAGCTGTAAAACAGGGGATTGGTACTTATACAAGAGTTATACAGAGATTAGAGTATATGGTGCACTCCTGGCCCCATATAAATTGCCAAGATTTGTGACAACAAGGATATTTTCTTTAGAATATTTGAGGTAGCTATTGAAATCAGATGAAGTTAATTTCATTGCTTCTAGGAAAAAGACTCAGTTCAAACTTAAAAATCAAATTGGGCCATTTATTGTGAATAACAAAAAAGTAGCCAATGAAATTAATGTCAAGTTGAAAGAGTATAAATTCCCATATATTTTTATGTGGAATTATGATCCTCCGGGTATTTTAAGCATGATAATATTGAAATGAAAGTTTTCTATCTTCTTGCATGATCCCAAGCCCCAAGTTGAAAAATATGCCAATAAAATTGAATGGGAGCCAAACACTTTATTTGATGATCACTCACAAAGCATGCAGGTAAATAGTGGAAAAGATAAGCAGGTTGATCAAACACAGGTGGTTACAATGAACAAAGAATCTGACATTCTTCATAAAAGAAGCAGAAAGGAAGATAGTTTCACTGTTGAAATTATTCAAGACAAAAGATTCAGAATTCCCTACAATAAGAAAATTAAATTGACTAATGAAGAAAGGGAAAAATATATCAATATTGAAGATAACAATGGTCATGAAACTGATGATGAAGCAACAAGGATAGTAACTGAAACACTCAAAGAGCTTCAAAATGTCCAACTTGGAGCACAACAAAAAGATACAGTCATGGTGGATAAACAAACAAAGGTTGATATGCCATCTTCTTCTAAAGAACCTGACAACACAGAGTTAGATATTCAAATCATGTTCAGACAAATCAAACAAAAGAATGAAGAAATCAAAAGTGAATCATATTCCAAGTTCCTTAAAGAAAATCTTGGGAATAAGGATAGACTCCTCACAGCTTTTGATTATTCTTCTAATAAATTGGTGATGTCATTTCTCAAGCCTATAGTGACTGATCCAAAAAATATTGTAGATTATTCAAGGATAGACCTTGAAGTTGATGCAGATGCAGTCCATGAATTGGACCAAATAGAATTTCATAGAAGCAATGCAGAGATGTTGTATTCTAAAATAGTCAATAAGACTATGAATTCTATCAGGGTTGAGAAAACATTGATAAACCTCCAAACTCAAATGAAATTGGATAAAGCCTCATTATATTCCAATAACTTAAAGATCAAAGCCTTAGAAGACTTGGTGATTGAAGAAGGAGTTGATCCAGCTAACATTGAAGTTGCAAAGGCTTTAGTCAAATAGAAAAATGAAGATATAACTGCCCTCAGAAAACAGTTAAAATTGCCTGAAAGTGAAAATCCTGAGGCAAAAGAAATCCTTCAGCAAAAATCAGAGAAAGATGAACTAAAACAACTTGTTCTTAAAATGACAGACCAGATAAAAGAAATGGAATGCCAAATAGAAGCTTTCATGAATAAAAATGAAAATCTGAATAGAGCTCAACAGTTTTTTATTCCTACAGTGATCCCAACTGTAAGCACAGTTGTTCCATCTACATTGGCAGAACTCCTAACAACACAGGGAGTATTGGAAACTGCAGTGCCAATCACTTCTCATGACATCTCTGCTTCTTCTTCATCAACCTCACAGGTAAACACAGTAGAGGAAAAAGCTGCAATAATCAGATCCATGGAAGATATGTCTTTGAAAGATAAAGAAATACTGAGTTTGAAAGGCACCATAAAAAATATGGAAGCTTCTAAAAGAGATGCGTTGATTACTTCTAAAGTGCATGAACAGAGGGCTGATAGATTACAAGAACAAGTAAAAATTCTTCAACAACAGGTGAATCTTACAGACCAGGTTGCATACATAAAAAAATCATTTGTCGGAAGAAAGCATTGAAGGAATTCACTCACAATGGCCTTCCATTCAGATAATTTATGAGCATAAAGAGTTACTACAGGCTGCGAATGCAGAAATTGATAAAACCAAGAAAGAAATTGAAAATAAGCCACCACGAGTAGTTCAACTCATAGCATTTTTTAACAGCAAAAACAGAGAAGAATTGGAAGAGTTGAAAATTGTTGACAGAACAGAGGCCATCCTTCAAATTAAGAAAGTCTTGAATAAGAGAAACATGATGAATAATTTGGAAGATAGGTGTAAAGATATGAACTTGACCATCTCAAGATTTTGGGGCAAATACAAAGTATTATCAGAAGCAAGTTTACCAGACATTCATGCATTAAATGACAAATTAATGCCACAGAAGGATTATGATCAGAAAATCAGAGCTCATGCTAAGGAGCAAGCTAAACAGCCTTTGCCACAAGGATCTCCAAGTGGAAAAGTATGTCTTTAATATTTTGAAAATATATTCTTTTTGGAAAATGAAATCAAGCATATGTCCATAGTAAAGCCAAAATTTTCCAAATATATAGAGGTTGATGAAAGTTAGAAGAAATTGAAGAATATGAAGATCCCCATTGCTGAACAGTGGAAAGAATTCACAGATCTGATGTGAATTTGACAAGTAAAGGACAGGAAAATCACATGAAAAATCATATTTTAGTTTTATCTTATGGTGAAAAAATCAGTGCCAGAGTGTATTAAGGTCAAAGTGTATCATAAAATCAAATTGTTACTGCTAGTCATTTTTCAATTACAGCAGTGAAACAGTGAAAAGTAGAGATAAAGAGTATTAGAGCAGAAGATGAAAAGGAAGAGTATTCTACAAGTCACCATCCACGATAATATGTACCTAATGCCAGCTATGCTCACAGCACATCAAAAATCAGTTTAGATAAGATAAACAGATCTATTTTTTCTTGTAAAAGAGGAGAGCTTGCAAACTATTTTGCTATTGTCCCTCTTCTTATGTTCACTTTCCTATTTTGCCTTAAAACATTATCTCAATTTCTGAGATATTTTGTAAACAATTTTTGTGTATAAATGCGTCATAAATCGAAATATTTAGTGTGGAATAATTTTTTTAAGACTACTATAGTCATTTTGGTGGACATATTGAAGTTGCTGTGAGTCAATTAGGGAAGCAGCAGTCTGGAAACAAGATTAGAGACATCATAACTAAGGATTCTCGTGGTGACAAGATAAGTCTCGTATTTTTTCCTTTTTTCAGTGTTATTCTTTAAAGTTTACATACATTCATTTGATTTTTTTCTATTCTGTAATGATCAACTAAGGAGAAATTAAACAGAATTAGTGATAATAAGCTCTTTGTTTTAAACTAGTTGGCATTTTTACGTTTTCTGCTTGATAATCGGACCATAGAATTATTAATTTCTCTAGGTCCCAGTTTGATCCCCTCCTTCAATCATATTTTCTGTAACTTAAGGATTCTTAAGTTCCCTTTTGTTTATATTTCACCCATTCCATCAACAAAGCCTATTCAAAGCCTTAGAAGGTCATCTATCCTGCCCTTAGTACATTTTCATCTTTAAGTCTTATTTCCTAGCTCTGCTTGCCTAGAGAGTTGACTCCATTGCCCAATGTTCTGGTAGATCCCTTTGGTTTACCTTGAAATACTTTTTATTCCTACCACACTTCTAAAATCATTCCTATTTCTCATTCATAGCTAGCCTAAAATACTTTACTAAAACAAAGCTAAATCTTTAGGAGAGATCCCTCTCCGGAGCTCAGGAAGGCTAGATCCTGAATTCTCAAAGCGGTTCTTGGTTACCCCTAGTGTCCTTAACTACAAAAATCCCCATCCCACAACCTGAGAATTACTAGGGTGATAACACTCCTAAAGGAGAAGTTTGAAATTTGAAAATAATCTTTTGTTTTAGTTGGGAATTCTTACAAAGATATAAGTGATATTTATACCATAAGGAATCATTTTTCCAAATAAATGTATCAAATGTACTAGGATCTTGTTGCTACTTTTGATTGAGTGTCCAAACTTCTTCATCCTTCTTCCATTCATCCCTTGCCTCGATTATCCAATCTGTTTTTATAATATAAATGGCACAAAGCAATGCTTCCACATCTTCATTATTTCTTGAGAGTGCGTCTGCAACAACATTTAGCTTCCCTATTTTGTAGATGATTTCAAAGTCATAAATCTTTGTGACCCAATTTTTCTTATTTTCTGAAGATATTCTTTGTTCCAAATTTTTTTTAAGGCTATCATGATCATTTTTTACCTTGAAGTGTCTTCCCATTAGGTAAGGTCGCCATTTCTTTACTGCATGTAGTATTGCTAACATTTCCTTCTCATAAATAGCTTTCTGTAAATACTTTCCTTTGATTGGATGACTTTCAAAAGCAATGGGTCTTCCTTCTTGCATTCAAACAACACCAATTCCATTTCTTGAGGCATCACATTCCACAATAAAGGTTTTTTTGAAGTCTGGCTTAGCTAAGACCGGTGCTAGGAACATTGCCTCTTTAAGATGTTCAAAGGCCTTAGCTAATTCAGGAGTCCATGAAAATGCATCTTTTTTCAACAAAATTTTTAGGGGTGTTTTTTTTCTCCCATAATTCTTAAAAAACTTGTGAAAATACCCTGTTAACCCTAGAAATCCTCGCAACTTCTTTATTGTTGTGGGGACTTTCCATTCCTTAATGGCTTTAATTTTCTACCATCTACCTTAACACCCTTGTGAGATACAATATGACCCATATATTCCATCTCTTGTACTCCCTCATAATGACCCTCATGAGTTCGAAATGTTGTTTTTGGAATATCTTCAGTCTTAATTCTAATTTGATAATATCCTGAATGAAGATCCAACTTGGTAAAATAAATTTCTCCATTTAATTCATCCAATAATTCATCAATCAAAGGAATGGAAAATTTATATTTAATAGTGATCTTATTGAACTCCCTATAATATGGACACATGCACCATGATCCATCCTTCTTGTGCACCAATACTACTGGAGTAGAGAATGAACTTTGACTAGGTTGAATTATACCAACCTTTAACATTTCTGCAATCATACGTTCAATTTTTCTCTTATGGAAATAAGGATATCTATAAGGCCTAATGTTTGGAGGAACATTTCCTGTAATTAAATGATTAGCATGATCATGATCACGAATATGTGGGAGTCCTATGGGATTTTCAAACACCTTCGAATGATTATCCAAGACTTTTTGTAGATCTGGAGAAATAGAAGATTTTGATGTTGGAACTTCTAGTGAGCATAATTGTGCAATTACGACTCGTTGTTATTTCTTCAGAAGCATTATCATGACATTAGAGCTTATTATCTTTCCCAAGTTCCCGGCAATACCCCATAATTTGACTTCCTTTCCTTCCAAAAATAATTTCAAGAAAAATTCTTGAAAATTAAAAGCTACCATCTCGAAATATTGTAACCATTGTACTCCTAGTACAACATCAACACCTCCCATTCGAATGGAAAGCATTGGACTATTCAATAAATATTCCCCCATGGTTAGCTTGATATTATGGCATTTTCTAGAGAAATGTATAGTCACTCCATTTGGAACCATCACTTGACATTCTGGTGTTGGGTATAGGAAGAAATTCAATTCCTTTCCTACCTTACAATGAATAAAATTATGGGTACTACCCGAATCAATCGACACTATTACCTTTATCTTCTTGATATGTCCTTCTATCTTGAGAGTTTGAGAAGTCGTAAGTCCTACAAATGCATTACACGATATGGTTGGACTCATTTCTTCTTCTTCTAGGGTTGTTTCCTGGTGTATATCCTCTTCTTTTGAATTTTCTTGCTCATTTTCTTCCTCCTCTTCACAATCTATGTAAAATAATTTCTTCTCAGCACACTTGTGACCTTTAGTGTATTTTCTATCATAACTATAGCA
Source organism: Pinus albicaulis (assembly GCA_034641835.2). Lineage (NCBI taxonomy): Eukaryota > Viridiplantae > Streptophyta > Pinopsida > Pinales > Pinaceae > Pinus > Pinus albicaulis. The sequence goes on along the minus strand of CM076578.1, from coordinate 711,670,023 downwards.
AAGCCCTTCTTCTCTTTTTTCTTCCAATTGTTGTGGTGTCAACATTGTACATTTGGAAGTCTAGGAGTAGCAACACTTTCATATTTATAGATGTGAGTGGTAGGCTTCTTTTCGCCATAATTTTACATTCAATTTTTCTTGCCAACCTCAAAGCCTTCTCCAATGAATCAGGTTCCCAAACACAAACCTCATGTTGCAAGTTATCCTTTAAATTCCCTATGAAGACATCAATCCTATGTTCCTCTTGAATATCAGTTACCCTTATATTCAATTTTATGAAGTCCTCAATGTGCTCCACCACTGAACCCTTTTGTTTGAGATTTATCAATTAGCTAAATAAGGTGTTTCTCTTTGTATCCTTATAATGTGCTATCATTTCCTCCGTAAAAATTTACCAAGTGACAATTTATGGGAGCAAAGCCATCTATACCATACAAATGTATTTTGTTCTAGATGTAAAGTTGCAATACGTACCTTTTGTCTATTTTTCACATTATTGAGGTCAAAATATTGCTCCATCTATAGTATCCATGTTACGAGATCCTTGCCATCAAAATTCCTCATATCCATCTTTGGAATATGGTGGTTCTTCCATCCAACATTAGAGTTTATGAAATAATTATTAACATTTATTTTTTTCTCATCATGAGTTTCCTCTACTATCTTTTCGCCATTAGGAAACATTTCTTGTACAAACTTTTCCAAACCTTCAATGTCTACTTTTAGATCATTCTTCATGTTCTCCATGTTGTCTTTCATTTTTTCATCGGTCTTAGCTTTCATGTCATCCATCTTAGCTCCCATGCCATCTTCCATGCCATCCATCTTAGCCTCCAAACAATCCATCTTAGCTTCCATGCCTTTATTCAAACCTTCCATCTTAGTTTCCACATCTTTATTCAAAACTTCCATTTCATTTTTTGTTGATCTTTGCAATAGAGAAATTTGGTGCACTTTCTCTTGTAATTTTGATATCTCATGTTTCATTTATTCATCTTCATGAGTCATAGTAGAGCCTTATGAAGGCTTAATGGGTGTTGATTTCTTTTTAGGGGGAATTTTAGAACCTAATACTGATATCTATTCTTCAATATGCCCTTGGAATAAATTCAAACTAAATTTTCAAACAAGACTTATGTAATTTGAAAAAAATACACACCTTTTTCTTCCTTTTGAGGAGCTTGATATTGAAACTGCATTATCTATGTCATTTCAGATCTTCAATATTTGAAATTTTGTCCTATAGTATCCCTCTGAATATTCTTTCGAATGCCATAGATCTGACCTGATTTTGATTCTTCAAGGAAAATTTATGCCCAATCTCCCACAATGGCCTAATTAATGACTGGTTCTATAGAGCGAACTTGTACGACGTGCCACATGTCACTATTTCCTCCTTCAGCTCTGACATTGATACAAAAAATACTACAGTTCGTGTGCTTGTCACCACTTTCAATAGAATTCCAATCTGATGCTCAGAGAGAGAATTATGACAATTTCCCCATGGTCACCTCTTTAAGATGAAATTCAGGAGCCTGAACAAACCCTAACTTACAGAGATCATATCTCAGAAAATATTTTCAAGCAAGATCTAAAATTTTTATAGGACGTTCCTCAAGATTTTTTCTTCACTCTGTGAAAATTTCATATTCTTCACCTTCGTAGAACAAAATTGATCACGAAAATGCGACGATTACCTATTTAGGTCAAATTCAGGAGCCTGAAAAAACCTAACTTACACAGATCATATCTCCGCAAATATTGTGAACCAAGATCTGAAATTTTTATACGACGTTCCTCAGGATTTCAACTTCGCTTTGTAAAAATTTCATCTTATTAAACTTCATAGAAAAAAATTTATAGCAAAAATTCCATGATGACCTGTTTAGAGCAGCAAATCCCTAGAATCCAAAGCTCAGATACCAAATGTTATGAAACTAGCTCAAAAAATAGAAGAAAATAGATATCAACGCCTTAAAAATAAGACACTTCGAGGGGGAAACCTCCAATACATTACATAAATGTATAATTCTTAGATGTTACAAATGACAAAACCTCATTCTATATATAAGAGTCTATGGGGTCACAATATAATCCTAGCCAACCTAGCAATAATAATGTAAGGTGACAATAATAACAATATTGGGTTTACAACGGTACAACAATAACAATAAGGGGGCTAAAATAACAACAATAAGGGAGTGAACTATTAATATAGGGACCTAACATGTTTTCATGACTTCAATAATTTCATTCCACACAATATAATTTGCTTAAATCAAAGTCATGTTTCCTTTCAGTTTTTCTTTAAGATTCTTGATTTCATCATAAGCTGTTTGGCAATCTAATTCATACTTATTGACTTATCCTTCTTTGGTCTGCATTATCTTCATCTCTATGTCAAGGTCACTCTAAGTCTTCTTAAGATCAATCTCTGCCATATTTAACTCTGTGATCAACTGGGACAATCTTGATGTTGGATCAACAATTCCAAATGACATGAATATGGTGCAATAATGAGATTCAATTTGACTTTCCAAGTTAAGTACTGACTCCTTTAATTTAGAAATATTTTCCTCTTTTTGCAATAGCTGCTGTAAAAGAATTTCCTTTTCATTCTCTACCTCTGCTACCTGTGCTGCCATTGGATGCTCTCTAGTAGGTAACTTTAACTTCTTCTTTAATACATTGATTTCTAGCTCAACACTTTGTAATAACTTCTACGCAATTGACTTATCATTGGGGTCCACTCCAATTTTTAAAATTATCTTCTTCAACTCTTCATTCTGAGTTGAAAGAGCCCTGGAATTTGCCTTCTTCAGTTTTAGTTGTTTGATTAATTTTCCTAAAATATTTTCTGCCTTATGAGCATCTGCACTTGTTTTAGTTAGGTCATTAATAATCAATTGTCATGTCTATATATGAAAATTAAATTTTTCAAGTAAAGGGATCTTCTTAACAGAAACAGTTAAATTAATAGTTTTAAAACTACTAGACGACCCTACTGTCATTTCAGATGGGTGAGAGAAAGCAATCTTCAACTGGTCCCTTTCTAAGTCCATAGTAGTCAACAATATGGTTTTTTCAGTAGTAATCTGATACTCAACTTGAGCCACCATACTAGCTTTAATCTTCTGATTCTTTTCAGCAATTTGAGAAAAAAATTTCTTGATCTAAGGAACTTGATCCTAAACAACTCCATGTCTTGACGGGTGTTGGTCGCTTTAATTGTTTTCACAATTCAAGCTCCACATAAATTGTCAACCCGAGGAAGTCTTTTTATTCCAAAGACAATCACGCACTGGATATGCTCAATTTCAAAAGCAAGAACAATGTTGTAGTAAAAAGCCACACAATTATCAATCATACAAATCTAATTATTCACACTTTGTTTAATCAAAGATGAAGTCACTTATGTTATAGCAGAAGTAATTCCTATGTTGTAGTTTAGAATCCAAATAAAGGGAAATCAATCTGCAGGAAAGGAAACCAATCAACCATAACAGGAACAAGACCCTATTCCTTTAAATAGGAACTTCAGCACCTGCTGCCTGACACTAATCACTCTGTGGAAAGGATAACTCAAGAGAACAGGACCCTATTCCCATGAACAGGAACCTTCAGCACCTGTCTCCTGTTTCTAATCACACTGCCGGAAAAGAAAGGAAATCAATGGAAACAGGACCCTATTCCCTTGTACAGGAACCTTCAGCACCTGCTTCCCAACATCATACATTCAAACAATTAACAGAAATAGATCTCTCAACTTCTTAAGAATGAATGTACTAATCATATGCAGCGTTAAGGAAACAGATTACTCAATAAACTACAGAACTGTGTAACTGGTGTCTCAGCAACAGAACTAAAGTAAAGTGCAAATAGCATAAAGAAATTAAACAAACTACAGAGACAGTTGGGTGAATCTTGTGAGGAAGGCGGGCCCTTTACCTCTCACAAGATTCCCCAAGGAAAGAATTAAATTGGAGCGCTCAAAAGGAAATTTTATTCATCTATCAAAAGAAATGATACATTACAAATGGAGACTAGCTCTAGTTCTCTCAAACACAATGTTCTCTTGTGGCTTTCAAACTCGAACTCCCTTCTAATGATGATGTCTCCTCTTTTTAAAGAGGAGACATCTCTTACAATTACATGAGAGAAAATCTACATTTATCCCAAATCTGTTCTTCTTTCCTAAAACAGGCTATTCTGTTCTTCCATAAAAAGATATTGTTACAACAGATACCAAAAGAGTACCATCTTCAGAATAATCCGTGTAACCACGTCTTCATATTGTTTCCATTGTTCCACAAAATACTCTTCCAGAATCACAAATTACGAATAGTGGCGGAATTTGCGTGTCTGCTGGCTGTTTCAGCAACAGAATCGACTGTTTCAGCAACGGCCGATTGTTCCAGCAGAGCATATAACTTATCTGCGATCTTTTAGACTTATGTTAGCAACAGTCTACTTCGATTAATGATAAAATATAAGAGTAATATGGATTTATATATAAATAGATTAAACATATAATAAAGAAGAGGATTTTATATACCTTGGGATAAAGTAACTGAAAATGATGATAGAATCCTTTTTAAACATGGTTATAAAAGTAAGGTGGTGTCAAAATATATAGTAAAAATGATACATAGTGAGGTCCTAACATCCCCCCCAGCTGAAAGTGTTGCATGTCCTCAGGCAACTCCTAGTCTGAGTCAGAGTCTGAGTACTGACTCTGTGCATGCAAGTTGCTCAAGCAGTAGCTGGAGAAGGTGGCTTCTGTCAGAGCTCGGAATCCTCTATTGTTTTGCAATTGCTACCATGCTACAGCTTCATCTCTGCCAGCCAATTGGTAGTGACACTGATATTTCTCTGAAGGCAGCCATAAAATTGGAAAATGAAAACGGTAGCCAATCCAGTTTCCTCCACAATGTCGAATGCATCTGATGTAATTAGGTACCCTGGAAAGTGCAGCGTGAAGATAATCAGGGCTAAAAGGGTGATAGTCTTGTCTTTCTTTACATGACTGCTGCCAAAACATAGTGTTGGCCTTCAATGCAGTAGCCTCCTTTACTCTGATTTGCTGTTGACACTTTAAAAGTGTTGAAGCCTGTAGTTGTTGCATGTACCTATGCATTCCTGGCTTCTGTAAGAATTGGTGATATTGTGCTACAAACATGGCCGGACTTAAAGGTTCCGGTCTAATCCAAAGGAGCCTATTCTCCTCATTATGACTACTTGCAATAAACGTAGTTTGCCAGGTGAGCTGATTGGCCAAAAATGAAACAAATGCCCTTATTTGTACATCACCTGCAATTGGAGTGAGATTGACTCTTCTATTCTCAGGTATGGCCTCGTTATGGAGATAAAGTTCACACAAAAAATGTTGGTCACTTTCAGGGGCCTTAGCAAAAGTCTTAACAAATTTTTCTGCAGTAAGCAATTCATGAGGTCTGCCATCCTTTATTGCCTTCAATTGAAAATAAACCAAACGTTCAGAAAGGAAGAGAGAGTAATTCACAGAGGGTTTTCGGGTAGCCATCAACTTTTGCACTAATGAAAACATCAAAACCATCTTTTCCTTTGATTCCTTGACTTCCTTCTTGGAATCCCTGAGCTGTTGCAATGTCTGTTCCCAACTATCCCAGTTGGCATACATGTGATTCTGCCATGCTAACTTATGCTGCTGTAATATTTTATCTTGCTCTACAACATATTGTTTCTTCCATTTGTTCATAAGTTCTAATTGATTCCATGGCAGGGTCTGTGTCTCGACCTTAGAAGTACTGGGTTGGGGCATTGTCTGAGTGGCTGAACTGACTAACTCAGGGCTAGATATCTGTAGTTGAGGCATTGTTTGAGTGGCTGAGCTAACTAGCTCAGGACAAGATATCTGTGGTTGGGGTATTGTCTGAGTGGCTGAGCTGACTAGCACAGGGCGAGATATCTGTGGTTTAGTTTCTTTTTCTAAACTTTTTAAGAGCCCTACTGGTTCTTGTGGAGCAGTAGGGCATTCTTCTTTAATTTCAGCTGATGTAGATGCCTCAGATACCTGAATTTTGACTACTTTGTACCCTGCCTGCTGGTAAATATTACCACACTCATGGCACATGTATTCTCTGCATGGTTCCTTATTTTGTGCTGATGCTGTGTGTGCTAGCATGTAGAGATTCAATTCTCTATCAAAGGCTTCTCGTGCCATGGTTAATTCATTCTTATAGGCTTCTAGTTCAGACTTCAAAAACTCATTTTCCTCCAATAAGGATGCCATAGTGTGTGAACCCTGTGTGCTGGTTGATTCTGCTGGGGTTGCCTGCTGATCCACAGCTGTAGCTGGTTCTTGTGTTTCAGCCTCTGGGTAAGTGACTGGTTCTTGTGTGACAGTCACTATTTGAGCCATAAACGATGTCGTATTATCCTGGGGCACTGGTTCTTGTGTGGTAGTGCCACCGGATGAGACGGGTTGGGGGATTTGAAATGGGGGTGAAGATTGAAGTTGTTAGACTCCTATACCAATAGGTGTCATATTTCATGATTGTCTTGATTGAGCTATGGAATATGTTCAAACCTTTTTCTTGAGCAAAGGTGTTCCATATTCTTGAAAAACCAAAAAATCAAAAAAATTAAAAAATGTAAAGAGGGTATACCTTAAAAGAAAAATCAAAGGGTAAAAAGAATAGAATGGCCAAAAAAGTAAAAGAAATGAACCCCATCAAAAACAAAGGCCAAGGAAAGTGTGCAAGTGTAAATGCCACTACTTTTACTCTGATGTAATAAACAAATTGTGTGCAACTTGTATTTTATGCCACAATTCATGAATAGTCAAACTATTTAAACTTGGCTAGTTCATTTTTCAATTTCATGTAGTAAAATAGAGAATAAACATCTGACCAAACAGTTTAATCTTGGCAGATAAGTAGATAGGTAGAGTTAATAAAAGGTGCTCAACAGTTTAATCTGAGCCCTTGGACGTAATAAGGGTAGAAATAGATAGATTTATCCTGTAAAAAGGAAAAGGTTGAAAAGGGTTTGCAAGTCTAAATGCACCCTAATAAAGAAGAAAAAATGGTAGTAGTAGATAGGGTAGGTAGATGGTGTTACAAAGTTTTATCTGATGAATGATGCTACTACTTGTTTTTGATCTTTTACTTTCATCACAAATACTGAAGCAGGAAATACACTGGAAAATCACAGCAAGCAAATTCAAAATCATTAACTTCCCTCATCACTTTCCCCTTAAAAGTTTTACTAATTTCCCCCAAAGTACTAAGGTATTTGGAGATCAAAGGGGCTCAAGGCATTTCCTTGACTTTTGGAGGGACCGAACCCTCGGCCTAATGATCAAAAAGACCTAAGTACTTGAGATAATCCATCATTATAATCATTCACCTTTAACCTTTTCCTAAGTAAAATCCCATTTTGCTTAGGAAAATCATGCAAAACTTCCATAAAATCCCTCAAAATAACTTACTATTCTAAGTTTAAGTGTTGAAGATGATATATTGTAATTTACTTCACAAATTGTCACTTTCTTAGATGTGAAAAGTATTTTGAGTTCCCTTGTCCCTTTGTCATATTAATGTTTAAACTCTAGTTATTAAATCCCTAATGAAAATCCTTTATCCTAAGTATATAACTCCTTTTAAATTAATATCCCAAAAACCCCTCTATTATGATTTTAACCAAAGTATTTATTTCCTAAATATTCATTGAAAACCCACATTATATGCACCCTTTGGTTAAAATATATCATTATATAGTTCTCCCGCCTCTATGATAAGTTAATTACATTGATTAATTTATCATATAATAAAAAATATATGAGAAAAGCTTAGACATATTATATATATGTTTAACACAAAAAGACTAAACCCGAAGTTTTATTTTTAAAACCAAAACTTCCGAAAAACCCCCATGCCACCATGGCTCATCCACTTGGCATCTCACCAGACATTTTAACCATAATTGAACCTTGCCGCGACCCCTTCTTTCATTAACCATTGGGATTAATTAATTATCAGAATTAATTAATAACCACACTTTCCGCCTATTAGACGCCCCCCCGAGATGTTTTATAAAGTTAACTTGCGTTTAAAACCCCGTCGGGCCCGCATGACAAAACCCCACCATCTCCCCGTCCCTTCCACCATCCGATCTCCCCCTCCACAGATCAACGACTAACATTCATCCCGCTAGCCGTCCCTTGTCAACACTTTAACGCGCGGGGGGATGGTGGTATTGGAATAATACTCCAGCCACGTGTCACTCGCCCAATGGAATCGCTCCCTCCACGTTTAATACCACTCTTGTCCATAAGCGGTGCGGGGACTAACCGCTTACCGCCCGGCCCCCCTGTCCCACGTCAGCCCGTACTAAAGTGACGTCACTCCTCGAAAAACTAAAAACCCCTCTTTTGACTTTGGGAATAAAACAAAATTTCGTGTTTTTATGTTATTTTCACCATTTGAACGCGACTGTGCTTTCCGCTACGAATTTCAAATTTCCACTGAAATCCACTGTTCAATTCGATTTCGCTCCAGATTTCCGCCAGACCTGTGTTCAAGCATCCTCCTGCTACCGCCTGATACCTGTTAAAAGCCAGCTTTCCTCTAAGAACAGGTATTTATCCTATAGCGCTTCGAACTTCAAAAGAAAGTTTGTTTTCCTTGTTTTCCACTGGATTAGTGATTAAATCTTATCACTGAGATCATTCTCTGAGGTTTAAAACTGTGAATTGTTCCCCCGAACCTGCAATTGTGCCAATTTCCCTCATTAAAACTGAAAACACGACATTTCTGTGAAGAAAACCCAGAAACTGCCATTTTGAACACACAAGAACCAAAATGGGAGTTCCCGTAGCCTTGAATGATGCTCCATTTTGAACTTGGTTAAAACCTCACTCCCTTGTCCATTGAGAAATTGCTTGAAAAATCTACTCAGTTGTCCCCTGAAGAGGTGACCAGAAGATCACATCCTTGGATAAACAATCTTAATACTAGTCATAAGATTTGTTTACTCCAATATTGTTATCAAATTTATTCAAACAGAGGTTAGAAAGCATAACAGCTAAAGAGTATCAGTGGTTAAAGTGTATCAGGTAAAAGTCAGTGAAAGTTAAAATGAAGTTACAGAGCAGTCAAAGGTAAACAGTAAAAGTAAATACAGAAGGCAGTAAAATGGTAAAAAGAGATGAGAATACTTTCACCAATAGGGATTTTTGTCTAAAGTGAAAGTAAAACAGTCAAAAGAACAAAAAAGTGAAAAGATGAAAAACACAACAAGAAGGAATATTTTTGCAGAAATTACATGTTTAAGTCATAGTTTTGCAGAACCTATTGTCATCAATACAAGATGAATTTTGCAAAAGTGAAATAGGTTTATGTTCTTAAGAGGACCATATACAAAAACCTCTCTCACTTTTCTAACAGCCATTATGGTTTTGGAAATATTAAACAATGTTGGAAAGCACTTTTTGCAGAAAATTCCAGTTTAAGTTATCATTTTACAGAGAGGATTGTGGCCAATCCAAAATACTTCATACAAAACTGAAGGAGGTTTTCGTTCCTAAGAGACCCATCTACAAAAACCTATCTCAGTTTTTTCACAGTGTTTTCATAATGAGAGATACATGTGCATATTTACAGGCCATTTTTCAGACTCTGTAAAACTCTGTTTTACACATATTTTTTACAGAGACTATTATGCATAGCTGGAGAAGCATTTTGGGAAAATGAAAGAGGTTTATCTCACCAATATATTTATATACAATAAAATCTTTCACTTTTTACATATCTATTACGGATTGAGAAATAAAAAGATATCATTGGACCCCAAGTTTGCAGAATTGTTGGAGCAGATTGCACAAAGAAAGGAAGCAGTTAGTGACTTGGATGCCTCATCATCAACTAAGAGTTGGATCAAATTCGAATTCTTATATTTTTCATCACCTATCCATACAAAATAGTGCCAAATAGATGCATTAGTTTGAGTGTCCTTTAATTAAGTTCTATTTATGTAAATAGTTGGAGAGATTTGTGAACCAATTTTGATATTTGTTTCAAAATATTTTAGTTTAGAATTTGTATAAATACTCCACTCTTAGAAGCATTTGGGGTGGATTCTATTACTCTGCTGTAACATTGAGATTTTCAGAATAAAATCATTTTGGAGAAATTTATTCGTGGCTTACTGGATGTCGATTTAAAGCACTGGACTTGTTGCAGGATTCATGTGTTGGACTACAGTTCAATAAGTTTTCCTACCCTTTGTCTGAAGTTTTATATTAGTTTATAATATCATTCATATCCATTTCTGAATAATTTACATAAAGGATTGAATCAGAATTTGCTTAATTGTACTCTGATTTCAGATGTGATTGTTCTTAATGTTTTCCTCTGAATTAGTTATAAGCATGAATTCTTAAGTGCTCTTGCTTTGCTAATTTAAACATTGTTGATTACTATAATAAAGAATTCTTCATTGCTCTTTGTTTGTAGTCATCCCATTTCTCTCTTTTGGACATGGTGAAATATTCTTAGCTGCCTTTCATCCCTTCAAGATCATCCCATCCACTTTAAATTTTAAGGATTGTTCTATGTCTAGCTATCTTGCCCTGTAATACCATCTTGTGTTTAGAATTGAAATCCAGTAAAGCCATCCTTTGACTCCATAGCCCAATGGACTGAAATCCCTCAACCTTGCCCTTAGTTTGTGGATTCCACCATTTTCCCAAAACAAACTCTTGAATCTATAGCTAGCCTAAAACCTTCCAAGAACAAAGATAAATCATAAAGAGAGAGCCCTCTCTGGATGCAGATTGGCTAGATTCTGCATCTAAAAGGTTGGTTTGTGGTTACCTCGGGTATACTTTCCTCTTACACAACTTCTAGGAAAACCTGAGTGATAACAGAAGTTTTAACAGAATAGTGGCGGGGTCAGGGGAAATGGGAGTAACTCCTGTTTCAACAGTCATCTTCATTTTCCTTTTTGGTAGGAAAGTAGAGAAGTCACTGTCTTTCCTTTTCTTTGTAGGGGAAGATTATTTTCGGGGGGAAGGGCTTTCAGAAGAAGTGAAAATTTGGAATTTGGCCCTTGTTCGTCGTTTTGAGACAGAGACTGTTGGGGTTCTTTTCTTCCTTTTATGAGTAGGTGGGGATGGGGGTGTTAGAGAGTCATCGATAGGGATAGAAATAGTGGGAAGGGTTGACTCTACTAAGTGGGACGAACTTGGGTTTGGGTCAACTGGCTCTGAGGATGGAATTACTGGGGAGTCTGGGATATCGTCCAGTTGCCCTTCATAAGGATTCTCAGGAGTTTCTTGGGAACTTCCGGCTTGTTGGGGGATTTGGGCTGGTTGGGGAATTTCAGCCTGCTGGGGAATAAGGAGTGGATTATTCAGAGGGGGGTTTTGCTGAGAAAAACCCCTCTGAATTAATAATTGGCATAAATGGTGATGGGTAAGGGATAAAAATGGGAATTTAGCCCGTCTGCAATAATAGGACATGTTTTTGATACAACCAAGAAAATAATAGGGAATATTAACTAATCGACCATTCCTTAAATGATTCATCAAAACGAAGTCGTGTTGGTAGACTACCTGGTAACGCCCTTCGCATGTCAAGTAGTGCTTGATGAATTCTGCTACTGTTGGCCATGGTCGACGAAGTGAATGCAGACTTACACCGCAGCCTTTAAGTTCAACCGGTTCATCTGGAAGAAGAAAATCTTGTTGTTCACTTAAAATCACTTGCTTCCTACTGAACCAGCGAGTCCCGATAACCGGAAAACCTAAAACTTGAGCTATGTCCTCCTCTGTAATTGAAATGCGGACCCCTTGAACCACTGAGAAATTCCCTTGCAGGTTCTGTGCGAACTCTAAAACTTGCTGCTGATCAAATTCTCCTAACCTTTCGAAGTATGCTGTCCATCCTGCTTGTTGAAAAATTTGATAGGCCTCTGGGAACAATTGAAGAAGATTTATTGAACCAGGCTCGTGTCTGATAGCCGACCCTCCCATGGCTACTAGCTTGAGTTACATGCAGAGGCACAGAAGACAGAAACACAGGCTTTGGTCAAGCTAATTGTTGCAACAGAGGATGTGGAGTCTCAATGACGGTGGAAATGGAATGAAGAATGACGGAGGATTGGTTGATGTGAAATGATTATTCAGTTTTCGAAATTCCCCCCCCCCCCCCTACGTATGGTGCAATGATGATTGAGTTTGTGGAGATTGCTATCATTATGAGCGAGATCCTCTCTTTAAAATATAATTTAACTGCATTACATTAAAACCACATACCTTACATTTTTACCTTTGGTTTAATAATTCGAAGTGTAGAGTGCTTCATAATGGCTTGATATTAATGGAAGAATCTGTAGATTTTTCTGAAATTTAGAACAGGAGCATAACAGGATCTGCTCAGTACTGAATAATTTTCACCGAAGGATCTGAAGAGTAACAGTGGAGAACTGAAAAGCTTGTACAACAGAGGAAAGAAATGATGTTTTAATGATGAAAATATGAATGACAGGTTGCTGAAACTGGTGTTTCAGCAACGGAAAAATGAATGACGCGTTGCTGAAACTGGTGTTTCAGCAACGGGAAAAATCAGGAAAATGGGATATAATGACTTGGGTTTAAAATAAGTGGGGGAAGTGTTTGATAGGGGATAACTTCAGCAGTAAGGGATAGGAAATACTAGCTGAAGGATGATATTTCAGGAATGGTAGAAGTGGAAAAAAATGGAAAAAGGGAAATAATGTAGAAATGGGATGAAGGGATATTACTAGGAAATGGGATAAAATGAAGGGAACAAGCTTCTGTGATTGAAGCTTCAGATCTTCTTATGATGGATCTGTCCTCCTTAATGAGCTTTTCCAGAATCTGCAAAATTTAATTGTAATATGCCAACCCTTGACAGGGATTATTAGTTTTAAATCTAATCTAATCTAATACTAAAAAAACAGTGCAGAAAATTAAATGCTGTGAGGAGCAGAAGACTCCCCAAGAAAAAGATAGTGTATATCAGTCATGCAAGCAGTCTTGAAATCCTCTTTAGAAACAGGGCGCTGGTATAAACGAAGCCTATGACCATTGACTAATAGAGGTGTTTTAGAATCATCAATTGTTAAAAGTCTTACCGTTCCATTAGAAAAAACAGCATCTACCTCATATGGTCCAAGCCAACGTGTACGTAGCTTACCCTGAAAATTTTCAAACCGAGAGTCATACAACAAGGCCCAATTACCTTTTTGGAACTGCTTGTGTTTGATAATTTTTTCATGCCACTTCATTCTCTGTTGTTGAATCATGGTTGTTTGATGAATGGCATCTAATATCTTTTCATCCAACTCAAGAAGCTGCTGCAACCTAGCTGTCTGCACATCAGTCAAATCAAGATTAACAGCTAAAGCAGTTCTTAGAGTTTTGATTTCAAATTCCACATGAAAAACAACATTTTTACCATAAACCAATTCATAGGGAGAAAAACCTGTAGTGTTTCTCCAAGTAGTTCTGTAAGCCCATAATGCTTCAGGGAGCCTTTGAGACCAATCCTTCCAGTTGTCCTTCACTGTTTTAGTTAGAATGGCTTCTAACACTTTATTTGTGCTTTCCACCTGCCCATTGGCCTGGGGGTGGTATGGTGTAGTCATTCTATGATGAATATGATATTTCTGAAGGGTAGACTTAAAACCATGAGAATTGAATGGAGGTCCTCCATCTGTAACTAGCTCTCTAGGAATTTCAAATCTAGTGAAGATTTCTTCAAATAAGAAAGCTAGGACAACCTCTTCATTGGCTCTAATAAGTGCTTTGGCCTCCACCCATTTAGTCATATAGTCTGTACAGACTAATATATAAGTTCTTTGATTGGATGGAGGATTAATGGGTCCTATGAAATCCAAGGCCCATCTTTCAAATGGTTCAGAAACTACCTGGGGATTTAATGGCATTTGATCTCTATGATTGGGTTGACCCATTCTCTGGCAGCTGTCACAAGCCCTCACATATTTCTTTGCATCCTTAAATAATGAGGGCCAACAGTAACCCATCCTCAGAATTTTGTGTGCTGTTCTCTTATCAGCAAAATGCCCTCCACAAGGGCCATCATGGCAAGCTTTCAGTATGTCATACACTTCATCTTCCCTAATGCATCTTCGGATTTCTTGATCAAGCCCTGTGTAGAAAAGACACCCACTTATCCAGCTATACCTGGCACTTTGTTGAAAAATTCTTCTATTTTCTCTGTATGACAGGTGTGATGGTAATTTTCCTGCAACCAAATAATTAGCAATATCCGCATACCATGGAGAGTGAGCAGAAACTGCAAACAAATACTCATCAGGAAAAGAATCATCTACTGGAATATCATTGTCAGTTTTTAACCGTGAAAGGAAATCAGCCACCACATTTTCTTTACCAGGCCGATCTACAATCATGATATCAAATTCCTGCAGTAATAATAGCCATCTAGTAACTCTAGCATTTGTAACAGATTTTTTCATTAAATACTTAATAGCTGAGTGGTCAGTGTGCACAAAAGTAGAATAACCAGTGATATAGTGTCGAAATTTATTAATGGCATAAATTACTGCAAGAAACTCTTTTTCGGTAACTGTATAATTAAGCTCAGCAGGGTTCATATTCTTACTGATAAAGTAGATAGCATAAGGAAGATGATTTTCCTCTTGTCCCAAGACAGCTCCAATTGCAGTGTCTGAAGCATCAGAAGATATATGAAAAGGGAGGGCCCAATCAGGCCCCCTCAAAATAGGAGCAGTAGATAACTGATGCTTAAGTTCTTCAAAAGATTTCTGACAAGAGTTAGTCCACTTAAATTCAGCATTTTTCATAAGCAACACAAATAATGGAGAAGCTATCTTAGAAAAATCTTTAATAAATCTTCTGTAGTATCCATCATGTCCTAGAAAACTTCTCACATCAGTTTGTTTTTTAGGAACAGAAAGACTCTGAATGACCAATATTTTAGATGGATCTACCTGAATACCTTGAGATGAAATAAAATGTCCAAGCACTACTCCTTCACTCATCATCATATGACATTTTTCAGTACTTAGGGAGAGGTGAGCTTGTATACATCGTTTAAGTACTTTCTCAAGATTTTGCAATGCATCTTCAAAAGACACACCATAAGGAGTAAAATCATCCATAAATATGTCCATAGAGTCATTCAGCATATCAGAAAAAATTCTTATAACAACCCTCTGAAAAGTTGTTGGTGCATTACATAGCCCAAATGGAAGAACTCTATAAGCAAAAGTTCCCCAAGGGCTAGTGAAAGTGGTCTTGTCTTGGTCTTGGGGTGCAATTCTAATCTGATTATACCCACTGAATCCATCTAGAAAAGAAAATAATTTCTTCCCTGACAGA
Organism: Pinus albicaulis; assembly: GCA_034641835.2. Taxonomy (NCBI): domain Eukaryota; kingdom Viridiplantae; phylum Streptophyta; class Pinopsida; order Pinales; family Pinaceae; genus Pinus; species Pinus albicaulis. The sequence goes on along the minus strand of CM076578.1, from coordinate 711,654,632 downwards.
CTATCCAACACCTGATCAATGAAAGGTAAAGGAAAGTTATCCTTTTGAGTAGCTTTGTTCAAGGCTCTGTAATCAACACATACTCTCCATTTCCCGTTTTTCTTAGGTACAATTACCAATGGGGAAACCCATTCACTCTCAGATATGGGGTATATAAATCCTGCATTAAGCAATTTCTGAAGCTCTTCTTTAACAATTTCTCGTAAATTAGGGTTCATTCGTCTTTGGGGTTGACAGACTGGTCGACATCCCTCTTTAATGTAAATTCGGTGAGTACATAGTTCAGAAGAGATCCCTTTCATATCTGTGTAATCCCATGCAAATGCTTCCTTATATTCATGCAATAACTTCATTAAATGTTGTGTTTCAACAACTGTTAGATCAGGATTTATGTTTAATGTCTTGCCAGGTTCAATTTCAACTGTTATGCTTTTAGATGAGATGGTGGCTAATGTCTGAGATAAGTCTTCAGATTCAATCTTTTCTTGGGTATCTATTTCAAAAATTGCAGTCAATTGATTGTGTGTTTCAACAATTACAGAAGAAGGTTCACAAATAAAATTATTAATTACTTCATCCTCTGTATTGTCTTTAATAGTTAAAGCTTGCCCAATAGTTAGAATAGGCTGAATAGCATTATCATCATAATCCATCCACATAGAATCTTCATTATTAATTATGGGTGTAGCATGAGGATAAAGAGTAAGTTTTTTGGTTCCATAACCATTAGAAATTGTCATTGAACCAGATCTACAACTGATAAAAGCATCAGCTGTGGCCAGCCATGGCCTTCCTAGAATTAAGGGGTGTCCCCCCAGCTTTGTTTTAGTCTGCAATACAACCAAGTCAGCTGGGTAATTCCAGGATTCAACTGAGATAAGTAGATCTTCAACAAATCCTTCAGGTTTAATTGTAGAACGGTCAGCCAACTCTAGAATGGTGGGTGTATCTCTTATTGTGTTATTCAGCTGTAACATTTGTGAAGTTTCAAGAGTCATTATGTTTATTGCAGCACCTAAATCTATCAGAACTTGAGGAATCATTGTTTTACCAATCTGAACAGTCACGGTAGGATGGTCGGGATCACCATATTTCACAGGAGGGGTTTTTCCGGACATTAATGCAGATAAGTCACCCATCACATGTACTGTAAGAGGATCTTTAGTTTTCCTACCAGGTTTCTTAACACAAATATCCCTTATTGTTCTGGCATAAATTGGTACATCTCTTAATGCTTGTAAAAGTGGAATCTTAACATACAAATTTTGCAATTCCCCTAAAAGATTAAAAGCAGGTGTTTCAGGCGTTCTAGTTAAAATCAAACGTTCGGGGAATGGTGGTTCTGTTATTTCAAAATTTTTGTTAGAAGGTGGTTGTGCTTTCTTATGTTTCTTAGTTTCCTCTTTATCAGAATCAGAAGAAGTTATGTCATCAATAATAGGCTCTACTATTTTCCCAGATCTTAAATGAATATCATTACATTGCATAGTAGGAAATATAGATTGATTCTGAATATCAATGACTTGCACAACTTTATTATTTGGGTTAGGATTTGGTTGCACAGGTAGCTGGGGTCTCATTTGGTTATTTGGCGGAGCATTTGATGGCAGAGGAAGTGGTTGTTGGAATTGAGGCAATTGATTTGGATACGGGAGTTGTTGGCTTCTCCAATTTGAATTCCAAGGGTTAAAAGAAGATGGATGTTGTGGAGGCCAAGGAGTCCACATTGAAGGATCAACAAAGGGAGGGTTTGATTGTTGCATGGGTGGGAAATTAATTTGATTAAAGGGTGGGTATTGCATTTGATTAAAGGGAGGGTAATTTGTTTGACCGAAAGCAGAATAATTGTTCCAACGATTAAATGGCATACTAGAGTTCATACCTTGTCCTTTTGGTTTCCATTGTCTTCTTTGAGTTAGCAGGTAAACTGCTTCAGCTTCTTCTTCCGTTGGTTGCAATGCTGCCTTTATTCCTGGTAGAGATGGACATTGTTTTGTTTCATGATCTTTCTCACAAAGGGTACAGATTGGTATTTTGTCCATTGGGCACTCCCTTAGTGGATGTTTGTCTCTGCACTTCGGGAAAAAGACAGCCAGAGTTGCTTCTGCTTCAGCCTGCTTCTTCTTAACCTGCAAAGTGTCAATTTGTGAAGAAAAAGAACTTAACATCTCAGTTTTAAATTCTTCAAGTAAATTACCTATTTCAGCTCTCGTTGCTCCTCCAATGGCTGATTTCTGCACTCTTGAATAGGTGGAATCTCTATTACTTACTCTGTTCCTTGCAGCTCCCCTTGAACACCTCTTAGAAAGTTCAACAATCTCATCATATGATTCCTTAGATATATCTCCCTTGCCAAGCATGTTTAACATGTCTAAAAAATCATCCCTTAAACCTCTAAGTAATATTGTTTTACGAATTTCCTTACTTATATTCGGATGATCAGATCTCTGTATATTGTATTGCAGCCTTTCTACATAGTCCTCCAAATTCTCGTCCGGCTTTTGTGCCATATTGAATAGTTCATCCTTCTTTTCTCTCGTCCGGCAGTAGTCTTGATATTTAAGCAGAAATTTCTATTTCATCTGCTCCTAAGTTGTGATTACCTGACTCCCAAGGCTCATGAACCATCTTAAAGCATTTCCTTTTAAGGTGGCTGGAAACAGTTTCAACTTTTGAGCATTAGTAACATAATCATAACTTCTGCATAATATATCAAATTCAAAAAGAAATTCATCCGAATCTTCAGAGGATAAACCATGAAAGTTAGGTAAAGTAGACAATGGAATGTTTTTCATAGGAGTTGTTCCTGCAGGGAGATCACTGATAGGAAATCCCAAGGTAGAGAGAGAATTTTCATCCTTTCCTTCTCCTTCAGGATCTACACGTCCTCCACCAAAGAAATCGTCATTGTTTCCTTCCATTTTCTGTTCTCCTACTGCACTTACTCGATCGTCAAGATCTTCTACTGGCTCTTCAATGTTTTCCACTGGTCGTCCAACACTCTATTATTTCCTCAATGTGCTCTGCTGATTTGCTAGCACTTTCTTCTGACTCTCCAGCACTGACTGCTGGTTCTTTAATCACTGGCTCCTTTATATTTTCAGGGCCCACAACTTCCTCTGTTTTTTAATCTGATTGAGGGGAGTGCTAAATTTTTGGTCTTCGAGAACTTAATCTCTGTGATGATTCAACCTTTGATATAATCTCGTCAATAAAAGTCTTTCTTCCTCCCCTTCCTTTGCCTTTGCCACCTGTGGGGTTATTTTTCTTCTAGTTTCCGCGTCCTCTCATACAATCTGCACATCTAAAAAGAAAATATTAATGCTTTCGAAATCTATAATTGCCTTCCCCGGCAACGGCGCCAAAATGTTGGTCTCTTTAGTTGTTTTCACAATTCAAGCTCCACATAAATTGTCAACCCGAGGAAGTCTTTTTATTCCAAAGACAATCACGCACTGGATATGCTCAATTTCAAAAGCAAGAACAATGTTGTAGTAAAAATCCACACAATTATCAATCATAAAAATCTAATTATTCACACTCTGTTTAATCAAAGCTGAAGTCACTTATGTTATAACAGAAGTAATTCCTATGTTGCAGTTTAGAATCCAAATAAAGGGAAATCAATATACAGGAAAGGAAACCAATCAGCCATAACAGGAACAGGACCCTATTCCTTTAAATAGGAACTTCAACACCTGCTGCCTGACACTAATCACTCTGTGGAAAGGATAACTCAAGAGAACAGGACCCTATTCCCATGAACAGGAACCTTCAGCACCTGTCTCCTGTTTCTAATCACACTGCCGGAAAAGAAAGGCAATCAATGGAAACAGGACCCTATTCCCTTGTACAGGAACCTTCAGCACCTGCTTCCCAGCATCATACATTCAAACAATTAACAGAAATAGATCTCTCAACTTCTTAAGAATGAATGTACTAATCATATGCAGCGTTAAGGAAACAGATTACTCAATAAACTACAAAACTGTGTAAATGGTGTCTCAACAACAGAATTAAAGTAAAGTGAAAATAGCATAAAGAAATTAAACAAACTACAGAAATAGTCGGGTGAATCTTGTGAGGAAGGCGGGCCCTTTCCCTCTCACAAGATTCCCCAGGGAAAGAATTAAATTGGAGCGCTCAAAAGGAAATTTTATTCATCTGTCAAAAGAAATGATACATTACAAATGGAGTCTGGCTCCAGTTCTCTCAAACACAATGTTCTCCTGTGGCTTTCAAACTCGAACTCCCTTCTAATGATGATGTCTCCTCTTTTTAAAGAGGAGACATCTCTTATAACTACATGAGAGCAAATCTACGTTTATCCCAAATCTATTCTTCTTTCCTAAAACAGGCTATTCTGTTCTTCCATAAAAAGATATTGTTACAACAGATACCAAAAGAGTACCATCTTCAGAATAATCCGTGTAACTACGTCTTCATATTGGTTCCATTGTTCCACAAAATACTCTTCCAGAATCGCAAATTATGAATAGTGGCGGAATTTGCGTGTCTGCTGGCTATTTCAGCAACGGAGTCAACTGTTTCAGCAACGGCCAATTGTTCCAGCACAACATATAACTTATCTGCGATCTTTTAGAATTATGTTAGCAATAGTCTACTTCGATTAATGATAAAATATAAGAGTAATATGGATTTATATGTAAACAGATTAAACATATAATAAAGAAGAGGATTTTATATACCTTGGGATAAAGTAACTGAAAATGATGATAGAATCCTTTTTAAACATTGTTATAAAAGTAAGGTGGTGTCAAAATATATAGTAAAAATGATACATAGTGAGGTCCTAACAACGGGGAAGCTGGTGCATTATGAGAATCTCCTAATTGAACAAGGAAACCAGGTTGGGTGCTTGGTTTTTCTTCAGTCAACCTAGCTCTTTTCTCAACTCCTTGTTCTTCATCTTCACAATCAACATCTTTCACTTTGCTTCTTTTGCTTAACCTTTAAAAAATGATTGGAGTTTGAATGTTGGTACTATTAGAGTCTGAAAAACCTTTATTAGCTAGCCTCTCTACTTCAGGCCTAGTGTCATGAAAAAAAGCAGAATAACCATTTTCAACCCTTCTATTAGAGATTACCTTGTGTGTATCATAAGCACATTTCTCACCTAGTAACAAGTACATGTTTTCTAACATCTTGTTAGCTTCATTTACTACTTGCCACATATTCATATGAATGGTCCCAAAGATGTAGGAAACTTAAATAAACAGTGTTTCTTCATTGGAACAAAATGTACTTGATCTACATTTAGACTCTGTCTAATAAACTCCAAGGCAAACAATCTCATGGGGAAAAAAATCGGTAATCTATAAGGTTCAATCCCATCTCCATATAATCTAATTTCTAAAAGATCATCATACACAAACCAAATCCCCAAATTTACAATTATCACTTAACTAAAGAAACTCCTTGGCTTTTGGGAGGAAACATGGAGGAGGAACTCCTTTCAAAACCTTATAGGAAATTGGCATGAAATATGCAGAAAAATCAAACACCCCTCCCTCATCTGGTTCATTTCTTATTATATCTATCCAAAATATTACTCACTATATTTTCTTATTTGCATCCATAATATTTAGCCCCAAATGTAAAAATCATTCTACATTTTGATACAAGAATAAATAAGTGATTAGTGAAGGAAACCTAAAAGACCCGGTGAGGGACAAGATCATAAGATGAGTTTTAACGTTCTCTTTCCAATAGGAGGGAATATCCAACATCACATTACATTTCATCATCAAGGAAAATAACCCAAGCACCGACCTGTCAATTTGAGCAGCATCCTCCTTTCCAGGTATCTTTGACAAGAATTGTAGTACTGGCTTGACTTCTGCATCAAAAATCTCTAAAGGGAACCCTTTATCATCTGCCGAAAAAGGTTTTTCTTTTGGCTTCAAAAAAAAAAAAATCTATGTAAGCACTTTTCTTGCAAGATTGTTATAAAATGTTGCCAATGATTCTTCAGTGAACTAGATATAAGATTCAAACTCGGGATAGCAAAGGGCTCGACGGACTAACTAAGCTATGACTTGAAGAGCATTCTCTCCTAAATAATTCATCATAAATCATTTGACGGGGTACAATGAAGACACTAACTAATGCACAAATTTGGGAAAAATATGAGTTTTAGGAACAAATGCAGAAAAGACACTCGAATTGACCATGGCCGAATAAATGGGGGAACTTTTCTCATTCAAAAGAATTTTATGGTTGAAGGGTAAATTTTCAATGGTGCACATAGTATCCTAAACATCTTGCTCAGTGTCCATGAGAGGGATATGGCTAGAAGAGACAGACAAAGATGATTTTTTAGCCATGAATTAGTTCAGAGTGGCGAATAATTAACCGTAGGGGTAAGAAAACGATAAATTATTAGACAATTGGGAATGAAAATAAATAAGGAGAAAATAATAACTTCAACACCTTATATAGATGGCATGGAATGTTGAATCATCAATGCTAATTGAATGCTTCACTTGACAGGTAACGGAAATATGATGTGATAGATGAGCTATCTTCTAGCTGGCGGCACGGGCGGTCTATGTCGCGGGCTAGTTACATATCTGCGGGAGTGCTCTGGGGTATAACACATACGTCAAGGGTTTTCCCCCGCATTCATCATGAGTTGTAGATATGCGGTCAGTGGACTTTTGGTGGAGTCAACTGTGGAGGCACCAACATCGATAACATGTGGGTTTTTTGTTCCCACTGGTTTCTACTGATCCAGGATTAACCTTTATTTCTTTAAATCACGCCCAATGATTAGCACAGGCATTAATCCAACAATTGGTCCCACCTTCACACTTTTTAACAGCAAATCAATCGACCAACATACAAAAATAAAATTATTTTCCAGCATGTGAAAGATTACATTTTGTCTTATTTTCTAAATATATGATTTTTATTTTATTTTGAAAAATATAATAAATGAAAATGAAAATGAGCCATAACATGATCATAATTCAGATAATGAGTATAATATGTCTATGACTTTCATGCAAAGGGTTAGATTTATTCATAGTGAATTTGAGGAAAAATGTGGTGGTGATAAGACAAAGGTTTATCATGCATTCTGGAAGGAATGTTTTATGGAAATCGGTAATCAAATCTAAGAAAAAATAAGTCCAAAAGGTGGCAATCTAAATTATGAAATATTCAGAGGTATGGATAAAATTTTCCAGTTGGAATTTAGAACTGGAGAGATATGGGAATTTATTGATCAGATTTTTGAGTTGTGGGAGAACGTTGGCATCAAAAGTCAGTAGGTCAAAAATTCTAAACCATTGATATGTACCAACAATAAATCAAGACTTGAAATGAAGCTCCTTCCAGAAGATATGACTATCACACCTTGGAGTTCAATGCAAGGAGTGAAGGATGAAAATCTTGTCAAAACAACATTATCTCATGTAAATTCAGGAGAATTATCAATGGAGGAAATTTCTAAGGAGTTTCTAAAGTAAGTTTGTTATTTTTTCTTATTTTTGGATTATAAATTTATGTTAAATATAATATATTGTTGTTGGTATTATTTTTTATACATATCACTATATTAACATTGTTTACTTTATTTAATTAGTCACAAGGTTTATATGAGAATATAAGAAAAAATGGTTAAAATGTTGAATGAATATAGTTGGGATGATGTTGTACACAACTACCCATATTCAAGTTCTACATCAGTGCTAAAATATTTTTATCTTGCATTAAAAAAGTACATTCATACATTCATTTGTATTCATATATATATTATTTTTATTTATAACTTATACATATATTTGTTTATTTTATTAAGGATGAAGAAGGATGCAAATGGAGCACTGGATAGTTTCACAAGTTTTATTGAAAAAATTAAAATGGAAAGGATGAGAAAACAACATCTGAGTGATGTTCAACTTGATCCCATTCTTAATCATTTGATTTGGAATGGACTCCATACTATCCAATATAAAATAATATCAAGTGATTATGAATACATTGCAAAACTCATACCTAAAATGGATTATTCCCTAGTTATTCCAGACATTGCTCATGGTTTCAATATCCCTAACATTGAATATGATAGTGACCCTTATACTTATCAAGCATTTAGTAAAGTGGTTGCAGGATTTCTATAAGTCACAACATTACCATTTTTTATATTTGTGACATTTCATTTAGACACACAATTGGGGTTGTTATTATCAAGCTTCAAGGGAAAAACAAAGTCAAGGAAGCAACTTACATGGTAAGACGTTGAAATTATATGTTTGATTAATGTTAAAAAAATCATTCATGGACAATTTAATTGAACTTTTACTATTTCATGTTACAAGCAAAAGCCAAATCTTGTTTGTGGCAGAAATCAACCAATTATAAGTGATTGTGAGTTCATTCATGTTGAAAGTTGGACAAATGATGATAGCTATAAGCCGATTCTTTTCAATCAAGTAGATGGAAAGAATCATAGCCAAGTACTGGCCCATGATGTTTTTGTAAAAAAATAACATATGATGATAAAGAATCAAAAGGAGGTTAACACATATCAAAAACCACAGTCATTGATTTACTATCTTTTAGATTTATGTTCAAGTGAAGGAGATTGGTTTTTGGATTTATTTTTAGGCTCAGGTAAGTTTCATTAGATAAGAATAAATTTAACTATTTTCTTTTTTAAATTTTTTGTGTTTATACTAATTAACTAAATTTTTTCTTTTGTACTTGACGATGAGGCACAACACTTGCATGCTGCTTACAAAAAGGAATAAATTGCATTTCCATTGAAAAATACCTAGTACAATGAAAATTTATTCAGCAAAGAATCAATGCTCTTCAATTTCTTCTAGATGAAATGAGAGAATTTGGTTTAAGAAAAGGGGGTTTTAATGAATCCCATGTGGAAAAAAAATCAAAGGTACCTCAACCACCATTAGATGCAATGATTGGAAATGCATACTTTGTGACATTCGCAGACATTAAAGATCCATCAGAAGAGGAAAATGATGAAACTGAATCCAATAATGAAAATATTGTGGAAGAGGACAATAATGAAACTCTTGAAGATGAAGGGTTTGGGTTACATGATATTATTGATTATTGATTAAGTTAAGCTTCCAAATGAAGCTCATTTTTTGTAACTATTAATAAGTTATAGTTGTAATGTTTTGACTTTGACATTTTATGAGAAGAAATAAATATTCAATTGTTGTTATTATATGTTTAGTATTTGTATAATGTGATTTTCACTTCATTTTTATGTGAATCATATAAGTTTTGAAAAAAAATATAATTATTATCAAATTTTGACATAAAATTCACAAAAATTGCAATTTTTTGTACTTTTTTTGTTAATTTTTTTTCCTATAAAAATGGTTTATTTGACAAGTCACTTTTAGCAAAAAAGACTCAAAATCTGTATTTTTTCAGTTATTTCTATATTCAAAATGTGTTTTTTTATGTAAATTGTTAAAAATTCTTGCTTTTTTAGTGACAATTTTTTCATGTGCAATGAAATATTATTTAAAAATGTATAATTAGATAGAAGATTGACACTTTAAAACTTTTACCTTTTTGTTTTTTTGACACTACAAAAAATCAAATATCTCACTATAAAAAAAAATTAAAAGAAAGAAAAAAAAACAAATACCTGAAAAACATTTTAAAAAAATATGTAAGTGAAGAGGAAGAAGACGAATACCTCAAAAATTGTTAAATTTAGAAAATAATTACTAGCATTTAATAGATTAGAAAATTTCAAGTCAAAAATAAGTCTTCTAAAAAAGGGGTATGATGTTGGCATCAACACTTTTCAAAATCAACATAGAAAACACTAACATTTTAAAAATAATGTCTATACTTGGTACATAAGAAAATTTAATGTGTAAAAAACATGCAAAAAAAAATTAAGAGTATTTTGAATCAGTACTTTTCAAAATTAGACCATTTTTTGCTACCTAAAAAAAGCAGGTACTCGTTTCCTTTCCCATTTCAAAGTTTACATTGTTGCATCTCGACATCCGATATCACCATATAATAGATTGTGTGTAGAGGTGGATTATAGTATTTGAGGACACTCCTACAGTGGAGAAGGATGAAGAAATCTTGAAGAAGGCATTGTCAAGAGGAAAATTTGAGTTCCATAGAGGCATGATCAAGGTATTAGGCAATCCCTTCCTTTCTGAGAGGGAGTGTTGAAAATGACGCCACAAAATAATTCTAATTTAATTTTCACTTGAATTAAATTATAAGAACATCGTAATTCCTCATCACAGGACAACTTGTACAAGTTAAATAAGTTAGGATGACTTATTTGGTTCAGTTAACTCGAGTTTAGGTTCAAACTAGAGGTATGTAGAGTGTCTCCTACATTATATGAGCCCTAGTGCTACAAGATAAAACACCCTAGGTTCTAGGTTCAAAACCCCAACAAATCGAAGGGCATCTACCAATAAGAAGCAATAAAATAATCAGTCCTAATGTATAAAATACTAAAGTGGGATGAAGGGAGAGTATCTGTAGGTCTCACATTTAAATGTGTTCTTGCAGGTTTCAAACCCTCTAGTTCCTCCAATGCTTCAAAACCTGCAACACATTCTAGAGAAGCATATATACTAACAGTAGTTCAAAGCATGTTCAAGATATCATTGTTAGATCATATAATAATAAGGATATAAACCATGGAATCATACATAGTTAGATCATAACATGAGTTAAAGCATAAACATGATAACGTTCAAGAACATGACATATCTTCTTTATTGATAACTGCAAAGAAATTTCGAAGAATACAAACTAATTTGACCACGGTTCCTAGCGAAACCTTCCTCCGGATCCATCTAGCCCAAGACTCAACAATCCTCTTTGAAATGCATACACATAGATGTCATATAAAGGAGATGAACATCTCTATGAGGAAACAAAGGTTTCCTATAGCTGGAAGTGTGGGAGGCATAGGGAAAAAATAGACTTGATTAGGGACCAATTTCCTATAATATCAATATACTATATCTCTCTCCCTTAGGCCTTCCGATTAGGTGCATTTATACCACCCAAAAACATTTGTTTCACTTGGGATATAGTTAGGCCACATGCTCCTATAGGTGGGATTCTGGTGTAACCCATGAACCCCACACAAAAAATAGGGATTTTGTAATTTTTTTATATTTCAAATTATATATGCGAGTTGGGTATAGATGGACCCGCTTGTGTATGTGATTTTGGAAGGGTAGAGTCACATATGGAATTTAAAATAATTTTTTTTTATGTAAAATGACCAAGTCTGGAGGGAAAGGGTTGCTCAAGGCCATAACTCAGAGCATCAAGTCTACAGGGGTGATGAATGATGCTATAACAGATGCCCCCTAACTTATATGAGTTCAGAAGAGGTACATGATGGCTAAAATGTATTAAGTGTATCAAAATAATCATGCGAGGACTTGGGGGTGGATTAATAGATTCTAGCCTGTCAAAAACCAGTGGAAGAGATCATAAATAAAGCTCTTGTCTAAGTTGGGCATACCCATGCTCAGAGATAGTAAAGCATGTCCGCATATCAAGTGTAGAGAGGATCTAGTATGTATACAAGTAAAAAGAAAATTTAGGAGTACATAGTGGATCATCTGATCATAGCCACAAAAGTACATATCAAGGAAATGTCCCAATATCATATATATAGAAGAACTAATCAACAATGCTCAAAGAAATGTCTTATCACTCATCTCAAATAGTTGATCTTCAAAGTACCAAGTCATGAAGGTGGAATAATGGTACTTCACACAACTCAGGTGCCAACATATAGGATGATGTTGTGATGAACTGCAACATATAAGGTGGATAGTGTCACTCGCGGAAAACTAAAGGATTTGACAAGTGAACCAAAAAATGTTGATGCACTCTAGGTCTTCAATAACTTCCAAGGTACATTTCTACACTATGGGAATGAATGAGCTGAATTCAATCATGTGAGAAATCATTTAATTACCGGTGATTGATGTATATCGTTAACAAATGCCAGACAAGTCACCGATAATGATGATTATAGTCAAGGTACCCTAGTATAATCTAACAAGTGTGAATAAATTAGTTGAAGTCAAACACTTGAGATAATCTACCAATTAGATTACATTGATGTATTCTCACTATCTATAGAAAATGATTCTTCTACTAATGAATGCAAACCCTAAGGTACTGAAAAGGGACACTAGACCTTATTCCTATAGCAATGTGTTGGAGTCGATGGGAAAAGATTTGTTGGAAGGTTGATGGAAAAGGAAAGAAGCATGCTCAGTGGTATTGGGTTACGACAAGAATTCTGGGCAGAGGTAGTGGAGACTGCATGTTACTTGGTTAACAGATCACCTTCATCAGTGTTAGAGGATAAGACTCCACATGAGGTATGGACTGGTAAGAAACCCTCTCTTTCACATCTGAGGGTATCTGGATGTGATGCATATGTACATGTTCCAAAGGAGAAAAGGACCAAGTTGGATAATAAATATGAAAGGTGCATCTTTATTGGGTATAAGGATGGTTTAAAGGGTTACAAGCTTTGGAACCCAGAAACAAGGAAGGTTGTGTACAGCTAAGATGTGGTGTTTAGAGAGGTGACAGATATTGTTAAACATGAAGTCCTACCAAAGGAACCTGAGAAGATAGAGTTTGAGCTAAAGGAGGATGAATCAGACTCTACAACAGAATAAGACTCAGAAGAGGAAGAGCCACAAACTCGAACTGTGAGAAGATCAGTTCAGGAAAGAACACAACCAGAAAGGTATAGTCCATATACTTTCTGTTCAATTTTTTCTTTAACTATAACTGATGATGATCCAAAAATCGTCAGGGAGGTAGTAGATTGAGAGGATGGAAGACTCTGGAAGGAGGCCATGGTTGATGAAATGGCATCCTTGCATAAAAATGAGGCATGGGATCTGGTGGAGCTGTTGGCTGGAAGGAAGACCATCAGGAGAAAATGGGTGTTTAAGAAGAAGATGAATGTAGAAGGCAAGGTGGAGAGATATAAAGCTCGGTTTGTAGCAAAAGGTTATTCCCAGGTGTCGTGAATTGGTTTTGGTGATATTTTTTCTCCTGTTGCCAAAGCTACTTCTATTAGATTACTTTTATCTGTTGTTGCTGCATTTTATTTTGAGGTATAAGAGATGGATGTGAAGACAACATTTCTTCACGGGGATCTGGAAGAAGAGATCTACATGAAACAACTTGAAGGCTTTATGGTGAAGGGGAAGAAAGAACTGGTATTCAGGTTAAAGAAGTCTCTATATGGGTTAAAAGAATCACCAAGGATGTGGTATCAGAAGTTTGATACCTATATATGGGGACTTGGCTTCACTAGAAGCAAGGAGGATCACTGTGTTTATTTTAAATTAATTGGTGACCATGTTATTTATTTGGTCTTGTATGTTGATGATATGTTGTTGATTGGAAATGACAAAGAAATTATCCAAGTTTTGAAGACCCAATTGTTCTCCAAATTCGACATGAAGGATCTTGGTGCTGCAAACTATATTTTGGGCATGGAAATTAAGAGAGATTGGGCAAAGAGGAAGCTCTGGTTAAACCAAAGGAAGTATGTCGATACTATATTGTAGAGGTTCAATATGCAGGATAGTAAACTGGTGAATGTTCCAATTCCTATAGGTACAAAGCTGTCCGTTGAACAGTGTCCCAAGACACAAGAAGAAGAGGAGGATATGTCCTGTGTTCCTTATGCAAGTGCAGAGGGTAGCCTGATGTATGTAATGGTCTGTACTAGACCAAACATTGCACATGCAGTGGGAGTATTGAGCAGGTTTATGTCAAACCCAGGGAAGGAGCATTGGACAGCAGTGAAGTGGGTTTTCAGATATTTGCATGGCACTAGTGATTATAGCTTGTGCTACCAGGGAAGGCCAGGATTCGAAAGAGTGTTGGACATTCATGGTTTTTTTGATGCAGACTGGGTTGGAGATCTAGACCAAATAAAATCTACAAATAGGTATGTGTTTATCCTATTTGGAGGTGCGGTCAGTTGGATGAGTAAAAGACAGTCTGTAGTGGCTCTTTCAACTACAAAGGCAAAATACATGGCAGCCACTCATGCAAGAAAGGAAGAAGTTTGGTTGCAGAGATTGTGTTCAAGTATGGGGTTGGTGTAGCAAGCTATAATGATATATTGTCATAAGCAAAGTGAAATTTTATTGGCTAAGAACCCTGCTTATCATTCAAAGATAAATCACATTGATGTTCAATATCACTTTGTGAGAGATATGGTTGAAGCTAAAAGAGTGTTGCTGGTAAAGGTGGACACTTTGAAGAATGTTTCAGATGCATTGACAAAGTCTGTGAGCACTCAGAAGTTATCTTGGTGTAGAGAAACAATGGGTGTTGCAAAGCTAGGCTAATGACTCAGCTCTCTTGTGGCCCCCTGTGGAAAGAAAACAACAAGTGGGAGAATGTTGGATTTGTGTTATATTCTTTCTAAAACTAATCACGCATGGGGGGGTCATAGGGGGGGGGCAAGAAATTGTAGTATTGCGTAAACCTTGAAAGGATCTATGAAAATCCCTTCAGTGGATACTATGAATCCCAATAACCGACCGGATGTGACAGCGAAACCACATTTATTCGAATTCAACCATATTTTATAATAACACATCGCTTACATATCAAACGAAGATGGTGAGGAAGATCAATTATATTTTGAGAGCAAGTAGCTAGGTCATCCAAATAAGCTTCAACGATATGTTTTATATCATATAAAGAGTAGTTCATGGCGTACTGAAAAGTCACTCCAACATTTTTTAAGGCCAAATGGCATATTTTTGTATGTAGAAGTACCCCAGGGGCAGATAAGTCTTATGATGATCTTTAGGATACATAGTAATTTGATTATATCCCTAGAATTTGTCCATGAAGGAGGAAATCACATTTCCTGCACATTCCTCGATAATATGATTAATAAAAGACATGGGGAAATTATCTTTTTGACAAGACTTATTTAAATCCATACAGTCTATGCATACATGGATCGTTCCTTGTTTCTTATCAACCAAGACTGGATCCAAGACCCACTCAGTTAATGGAACAAGGTATATCAAACCCACCTTAAGTAGCTTCTCAACCTCAGCTTTGATAGTCACCACTTTCTTATGGTTTACCAGCCGAATATTTTTTCGTATAGGCTTCGCATTCTCGTAAGTCTAGATCTCATGTTGGACTATTGATGGATCAATTCCAATAATTTCCTCATAATACCAAGGAAACACATCGCGAAACTCTTTGGAAATTTTTGTATAAGTTCGAATTTCTTCAGCAGACCACTCAAGTATGATGATTTTTTTTTCAATTATATTGGGATCCCTGTACATTTTCACTCGAATAGTTTCAAAAATGATAGACATGTTACCATTGGAAGAAATATGTGTTGGAGCCAAATGGCTTAATATTTTGTGAAAATCACTAGTTGACGAAGGACTAGAAAAACTAGATTCAACTTGATGCAAGTTTGAGAGAAAATATGACCGATGATGTAATTCAACCCACCATATTTCTATTCCCATCAATTCTTCTAGGATTTCCTCTTCATATGGTAAAACGGTATCAAGGTAGGTCATAGAGGAAGTAGATTAAAGGTTCCAAGATGGAACCACATCTCCATCCAAATCCTCCAATGAAAGAGGAGTAGGATCAGAATTTGTAGTGTTAACTATGAATTGATAAGAAATTTCAGCTGCATACATGGGGTATTCCAGTCCACCCACTTTCCTCTCTTCTAATGTGGTCGTAGAGGAGGGTAAGGGCCAAGGATCTGAAAATTAATGAGTTCTGAAGAAATCTTTTCAAGAAGGGGCCTTAAATGATGAAATAGCATTGATTCGAGTGGTAGGAGAAGGAAGATGAAAAGTTCCCATCAACGAGGAATATATTTTGACTCCTAAATTCTCTACAGGCAGCTTGGAATTCTTCACCAAGGGAAGGGTAGAATCAGAATATGAACTGGATTCTTTTGGAGAATAATCCATATAATCAACAGTAACAAAACTCCCTACATGGGGAAAGCATAGGATGTGAAATAATGATGAGAAAATGGCATCCATTTCATAAATCCAATTTTTCTCCAATAAAATATTATAATCCAAATTAGTATCAACTATTTCGATCTCGATATTGACCACCTTTTCCCCAATGCAGATGGGAAAGGCTGGAACAATTCCATGTGGCCTATGAGAATGGCCATCAAATGAAGCCAAGAGAGTAGGTGAAGGAACAACTTGGGGAAATATGATAGATTTCCAACATGCAATCGATATGACACATGTGGAATCTCCCTCATCAACTATAGTTCAAAAGATAGACATTTTTCGATATGTAGATTTAATCCGGAAATCCATGTGATGAGGGAGTCTCTTCTTAATATTTGACATGCCAAATGTAACAATAAGAGAGTTTCTCGGGTCTATTTCCCTGATGGCAATGCGAAGCACACTCCTTTGTGTTGGGCATGACTGGAGTAGCTCTAACGTAGACATCACACAACGACTTTGAGTCAGATCATCAGAAATGGAGTAATTCTGTGAAGCTTTTTCATTAGGATTGAAAGTCAAATTTTTTTCAGAGGATTTCGACATTTGAGGTATAGGATCAAATACGAGACTCTCAATATGGAGTGGCTCTGGAACATCAGGAGTAGCCTTAGTGTAAGAGGATTATGGTTCACCATAATCATGTGAACTTGTAGCAACATCAACATGAGAGCTCATTATGTACACATTCAATGGATTTATCCCTTCCTGGTTGCCCCCTCTGGGGGTTCTAGTATTAGCATTCACGCCATCAATTATTTCTTGCCCATGGGGAAAAGGGTTAGCCAGAACATCCTGGGAGCTATAAGAACCCTGCTGTGCTAACAAGCATTGAGCATCCTCAATCTTAGGCAAAATATGATTTCAATGATCTCCATTGAAAAATTTGCAAGGAAACTTAACTTTATTTTCTCACTCCTTTTTACCCTCCACAACATTATTACTGGGTTTTTTCACATTTCCCTTCCCATCCTTATATTTCCTCTTACCACATCCCATCTTCTTCCCATCTTATTTTTGATATCCTCTGGGTTTCGAAGATTGGACAACATTAATAGTTAACGGTTGATAAGGCATAGGCATTGACGACGATGCCTGAATCGAAGAGACATTTTGTAAATACAACTGTATCAATTTAATTAGCAGGTTATTCATACTATTATCGACTAATCTGACTAGCCTATCAGCATGGGGACGAGGCTTGGGTTTGGCTAAATAGATCTTGTGTTGAGGAGCATCAGGAAAAATCTTATAAAGAATTACAGATTGAGAATATATAAGTTCTAACTGGTGGGCTCTAAATATAGCTTTTTCTTCAGTGAACACTCTAGAGAGTGACACATCCTTAGAAATATCTGGCTGTAAAGATTTTAAAAACCATTCAAGAAGGAATTCAGTTGGAATATAGGCCTTAATGAGCCTCTTCCTTCTTCACCATTCTTGAATATGGTCAGAAATGTGAGTTGACTTATCTTGTTGTAAACTAGCCAATAGCTCAGTTCCAACATCATATCAGACGGGCAACTAAAAATGGTCCAAAAACATAGTATGAAATTAACCAAATGAATGAAAGGTACCACCATTAATCTCTATATACCACTTCATATCATTTCCAGTTAAGGTGCATTGAAAATATTTGAACCTAGTTCAATCATCAATAAGGGAGTTAGATGAAAACCATAAATGGAATTTTGTCACATGGTCAGCTAGATCCTCTCTAGGCTTCCCTTAAAATTTGGGAATATCTGATGGAATTTTGGTGGGGACCGGAGGCCAAGACAGATTATATCAGATCAGATCAATTGTCAATTTTGAAAGATATGGAAAATTTAGAGTTGTCAAGAATGGTAAGCACGAAGGAGCTTGAGAATTCCACTCACCATGAGTAGGATTCCTAACATTAAGTAAACAATATCCTAGATTTGTAGACATGGCAGGTTTCCATGTATTTTTTGTAGAAGATATTGAACCATAAGGAAAGCCTTTTGGTCGAGAAGTATTCAGAGGATGACCACCTCCTGCCAAAGGGTTACAAAAACCACAAAAATCCCACCCAATTGAAGTATTAAAAGGACATGAAAGCCCTTGGTAAGGGTTCCACAGAGGGTAAACATTAGATGCAGAGTTACTATTATATGAATCAACTCCCTTTGTGTTATTTAAGGGCGTGGAATCGACGGAACACAACAACACATACCTTTTGCACCTGCTACAAGACACCTGGGAGCCATCCCAACTTCTGAGATGCTATCCCCTAAATAAAACTAACATTTTAATGCATCAATCCCTAATTCTCTCCCTTGATATGGCAAAGGGTGTGACTGGTAACCTCCAGTCACTCGCACAACATCGACATGCATATGACTAAGGATTTTTCCAGGTAGTTTTGAGATTGCGACCCCAACTTTTCTTCCACTTTTTTACGCCCAGGGCTCATATCACTGCCCAAAAATCCATGACACTTCCGAGAATGAAATATAACAATAGAATAATGATGTAAATTAAATCACTTGAACAAGGAATTGACTGGACCCCTACTATCCATGACAGGAATTTTGTGAAACATGTCACCAATATGTAATCTACATGTTTTAACAACACATCTAAGCATAGGGGTCTCATACTTATCTAATAATAAATAAGAAGAATTGTTTCCTCATCAAATTAATTTCATTACCATATAGTAGGTCATAGATTCACTTTTCATTCATTTACAAGTCAAAACAAGATGAGAGTCGTATATCATCATTTTCATAGAACACATTCATAACTAGCATAGAAACAATTGAAATAAAAATCATATGAAAACCATATATGTAACATAGTAACAAGAATATTTACCCATAAAGAGAAGAGGAAAAGATATCTTATTTCCATAATTAAAATGCAACCAAGTATGGGACTTCCACGTACCAACTGACCATACACATGGTTGAGCCAAATCTCTCTTAATCGATTCACTCCTATTCTATATTCCAAGTGTGAAAGTGGGATATCCTAAAATGCATCAATAAAAACCAAAACAAATCTTCCAGAGGAAAAACCACCTCAGCCCTAAACCATTGATTCCACCTCATGGGCCTCCTTCATTATTTCCTTGGATTGGAAATTTGGCAGCGGGATTGTGAAATTTTTGTGTCTCAAGGAAAGTATGCAAAGGATATATTGGGTAAGTTTAACATGGAGAGCTACAAACCCATGGATACTCCTCTTCTAGGAAATTGGAGGAAAGAGGATGCTACTTCTGGAGAGGTAGTGGATGCTATTGTCTATCGATAGTTAGTGGATTCGGTAATGTATCTATTCAACACGAGACCATACATTTGCTATGCAGTTAACCAGCTGAGTCAAGCTATGGTTAAGCCTACCAATATCTTTTGGAAGGTAGGGAAGCATGTCCTAAGATACCTGAGGGGCACATCATAGTATGGTCTATGGTATAGACAGACAAATGGAGTGAAGTTGCATGGCTTCTTGGATGTAAATTGGGTTGGAAGTCCATCGGATAGAAAGAGCACATCATGAGGGTTCTTTAGTACAGGGTCTACAACAGTAGGAAACATAGATCTGTGCACTCAGTTCACTAGAAGTGGAATACATGGAAGCAATTCAAGCTACATGTGAGGCTATGTGGATGAGAAAGATCTTGGTTTCTTTGTTTGGTTCACAAATAGATCCAACGGTGATTCATTGTGATAGTTAGAGTTGCATTAAATTCTTGATTAATCATGTGTTTCATAATATGTCCAAACATATAGATATCTGGTACCATCATCTCATATATTTTGTGTCGAGAAGAATCATGTTTCTTCAGTACATTCCTATGAAAGATCAAGATGTAGATATTCTAACTAAGGTGCTCACCAGGAGAAAATTTGAATACCATAGATACAAGATCAGGGTGAAGGATAATCCCTTTCCTATTGAGAGGGAGTTTTGAGATTCAAAAATAATATTTAGCACCCACACTAGTGCATTAAGCACTCGGTTCCATTTAGCACCTGGTTTCATTAAGCACCTACACTAGAGTGGAGCCCACAGTGTTATTTTCAGGTGAATGTCTATTTTTATAATCCCTTAATTTAGACTGAAATTAAAATGTAATATATTCTCAGTGTGGACTTGAAATAGTTTACTGAAGTGGAAAAATTATTTAGCTAGTGAATTTTGAGTTATAGGTTGGTTAGTGGGACATGGAGAGTAATTCTAGTTGTAACAGAGTTCGAAGTGTAGTGGTGCATTAGTTAATGAAAGTTGTAAATAGTTTAACTCAGTTATGTGAGTTAAACTCATTTTTTCTAGTTGTAACTAAAGATACAAGTAGTGAGAGACTAAGTTAATTAAATTTTAATTAATTCACATGCAGTGATCTCACATGTAACTGAGGATTTACTATTATTAGCTACATGCATGTCAGATTCAGTGGAGACCCAACTGAGTTCTAGGTGAAAGGCAAGTTGAATCTCAGTTGTGACATTATTCGCTTTCACACATGCAGGAAAGCATCCATTTTTGATGTGGCAATGATACTTGCACATTCAAGGTAGGCAGGATTGCATCAATTCAAGGATTTCATTTAGCAGGGATTGCGCAGTGAAGGCAAGTTGTTTGGAGGTAGTAAATTGGCTAAGGAATTCGCTAATTTTTTCATGACAGTGTGAGACAATTAGATGATGTACTGAGCGCTCTTGTGAGAATATTTTTGTATGTAATTGTTTCATGATCCATGATATATTATACAATAGAGGATAGTGGGGTTTTTTAGCTGTAATTTTTCCTCGGGAAATTATCTCTGTTGTGTGTGATTGATATTTTTCATGTTCATGTGATTAGCAATTGTGTTTTTAATTCCACAAAATATTTGTAGAAGTGATTCAGTATTTAAATTTAGTACATTTTTAGATCAGGAGAATCCAAAATATACATGTTTTTTGTATAATTTATACATGGTGTCCGAGCACAGGAAATTGCAGAAGTGAAACAGGAGTTGAGTTTGTGACTGGATAGAATTTGAATTTGCAGAAAGACTTTCTTGGTGCAACAGTTGATTAAATATTGAAATGAATTTCAATGGCTTGAGGTTAGAGTATGCACTCGAGGGCAGCTCGAACTAAATTTCTTGGAAGGAAAAGATGGAGGTAGTACTTGAATACAATGGCTTAAAGGAATTCATTGAAAAATATGTTCCTAAGCCAGATGTTGCAGATGCTGCCAATATTTATGCATGGAAAAAGAAATTGGCAAAGGAGAGGAGGATAATTTTGGAGGGAGTATGAGACCACATTATCTCAAGCCTCCATGGGAAAGCCACACCATATTAAATTTGGAAGGCTTTGAAATATCTATTCTAAAGAAGCAGTGACCACAGAAAATTGGTGCTCAAAGATAAACTCAGGAAGATCGAGATGGAAATGGGCACCACCATTCCAAAGTATCTCACAAAGTTTTTCCAATATCGGCATGAACTGGGGAGTGTGGGAGTAACAGTCGTTGATGATGATTTGGTGAGTTTTTCTATCCTAGGACTTCCTCAGAGCTAGCACAGTTATGAAGACTCTATCAATGGATGAGAAAATTTGTGAGATTGGGAACAACTGTGGTCGGATTTGGTGGAGGAGTTTAGGCGGAACACCAGAGATGTATCTTCATCAAAGCATGATGATGAAGAGGATTTTTCTTTGGCTACCAAGGTGAATAAGTGGAAGGGGAATAAATTCCATTCTAAATCTGAGACTAAAGGAAAGAAGCAAGACATGTCCAAGGTGAAGTGTTTTCATTGTCACGAACGTGGGAATTTTTCTACTAAATGTCCACAAAAGAAGAAGAACAAGAAGGCTACTAGATCTGCAGCTGGTGAGGCTATTGCCTCACAATTTGAGCTTGACTTCTCCTTGATTTCATGGATGGTGTCAAGTGCATTGGGATTGGTGTGGTATTTGGATAGTGGTGGTTCCTTTCACATGGCGGGAGATAAGGAAATTTTTAGTGACTTGGAGGAGAAAGATCTCCAGATGCATATTGAGATGGGCGATGACGGACAGTACATTGTTACCAGGATTTCTACCATTACCTTTCATAGGGAGTCAGGTAAACCATTTCAATTAAAAGATGTAGTGCATGTACCAGGTTTGAAGAAAAATTTGGTCTCAGTCGCAATGTTGGAGGACAAAGGTTATGACGTTGTTTTTAGTGATGGAAAAGCTTTCCTGCGACATAAAACAATGGGTCAAGCCAAGAGGATAGGGATTTGAGTTAATAATCTCTAGAAGATGGAGGTATATGGTTGTGTTGCCATTATGGACAAGGCAAAAAAATTGGCGAGCTGGGATGAGGGGGAATTATGGCATAGGTGATTAGGCCATCTTCATCATGGAGCCTTGAAATTCATGTAGCAAATATCCATTGGACTTCCAATGGGAACAGCTACTCAGTTATATCAGTGCAATGGTTGCACCATGGGGAAGTATGTAAATTCCATCTTTCCTGAGAAGGAGAACTAAGCTTCGGGGATGCTTGAGAGAGTTCACACAAATGTGTGTGGACCATTCTCGGTCGCTTTAATAGCAAAACATAAGTACTATGTAATATTTTTTGATGACTTTTCTCATAAATATTGGATCATCTTCAGGCAAAAGAAAGATCAAGCATTCTATAAGTTCTGTGAGTTTAAGGCATTGGTGGAGAAATAGTTTTGGAAGCAAGATAAGGCTCTTAGTAACAATAATGGTGGAGAATACATCTCAAAAAAATTCAAGAAATTTTGCAGCAAAGAAGGAATTCAAAGATAACTCATAGTGCCTCATAACCCACAGAAAAATGGGATCACAGAGAGGAAGAACATAATGATCATGGGTGTAGCATGAGTGATGATGCATGATGAGGTCCTACCAATGCATTTGTGTATGAAAGCATGCAACACTGTGGTTTATGTGAAAAACAATTTTCGTCATAGAGTACTTGGCATGAGTACACCTAAAGAAGATTTCATTAGTAAGAAACCTGATGTTTCACACTTTAAGATTTTTGGCTCATCTGTTTATGTGCATGTGACCAAGGGCGCCATGAAGAAGCTGGAACTGACTACTGAAGTTGGGAATTTTGTGGGGTACACAGAAACACCCCATAATTATCATGTGTATTTTCCAAACAACAGAATGACTATTGTGCGACGGGATATAAAATTTTATGAGGGGAAAGCCATGCAGTTTTCCCTTGAGAGGGAGCTGGACTTGCATGTAGAGGAGGAACTGATGGTTCCCAAATATGAGTCTCAAGATGTGGATCAGCCACATGAGGAGGTTCATGAAGTGGAGAAAATCACTCATGCAGAGCCATCCATCATAAATGGCAGAAGGCACACCACGGATGCTAATAGGTTGAGACTTGATGCTGCATAGAATGTAGGAGCCCCTACTTCACAGCACAGACAGAGACAGTCTCCTGACCGATTTACTAGATACATGGCTTTCATGAGAAAATGTATTGTGACTGAACCATCATCCTTTCAGGAAGTAGTGCAGCAGCCTTCTTGGGTTGATGCAATGGTGGAGGAGTATGACTCCATTGTCAAAAGTAGCGCATGGTAAATTGTCCCAAGACCGGTTGACAAATCAGTGGTAGGTTTGAGATGGATCTACAAGGTAAAGTAAGATGCTGATGGGAGTGTCGAGAAATATAAGGCTAGATTTGTTGCCTGGGGCTTCTCACGGATCGAGGGGATAGATTATGATGAGACCTTTGCATCTGTCGTAAGGTACTCTTCCATAATATTTATCCTTGCACTCTCAACGTAGATGGGTTGGTGCATTCATCAAATGGACATGAAAATTTTGTTTCTCAATGGAATCATTGAGGAATATGTGTACATAGAGTAGCTTGAAGGTTTTGAGATCTTCAACAGCGAGTCACATGTGTGCAGACTCAAAAGAGTGTTGTATTGGCTGAAGAAAGCACCTTGTGCTTAGTACACTCAGATAGACAGTTATTTCACTGAACTGGGATTCACCAAAAGTGAAGCAAATGAAAAAATGTACCTAATTGTGGTTGGGGGTGAGCTATTGATCATTTTTCTTTATGTTGATGCTTTAATTTTGACTGGTGATGAGCAGCTCATACACTCATGCAAGGAGGATCTTTCAAGGAAGTTCGAAATGAAGGATATGGGCCTCCTTCATTATTTCCTTGGATTGGAAATATGCCAGCGGGATGGTGAACATTTTGTGTCTCAAGGAAAGTATGCAAAGGAGATACAGGGTAAGTTTAACATGCAGAGCTCCAAACCCATGGATACTCCTCTTCCATGAAATTAGAGGAAATAGGATGCTACTTCTGGAGAGCTAGTGGATGCTACTATCTATCGACAATTAGTGGGTTCACTAATGTATCTAGTGAACATAATATCGGACATTTTCTATGCAATTAACCAGCTGAGTCAAGCTATGGTTAAGATTACCAAGCTCTTTTGGATGGCGGGGAAGCATGTCCTGAGATACCTGAAGGGCACATCAGAGTATGGTCTATGGTACAGATAGACGGACGAAGTAAAGTAGCATGGCCTCATGGATGTAGATTGGACTGGAATTCCATCGGACAAAAATATCACATCGGGATGGATCTTTAGTATCATATCTACAACAATTTCTTGGTACATCAGGAAACAGAGATTCGTGGCACTCAGTTCAGCAGAATCAGAATACATGGCAACAAGTCAAGCTACATGTGAGGTTATCTGGATGAGAAATATATTGGGTGGTTTGTTTGGTTCTCAGATGGATCCAATAGAGATTCATTGTGGTAATCAGAGTTGCATTAAACTCACGATTAATCCTACGTTTGATGATTGGTCCAAGGATATAGATATACAGTACCATCATCTTAGATACTATGTGCAGAGAAGAATCAAGTTGCTTCAATACATTCCTACGGAAGAGCAGGATGCAGATATTCTGATGAAGGTGCCTACCAGGAGAAAATTCGAATACCATAGAGATAGGATCTGGGTTAAGGATAATCCCTTTCTTGTTGAGAGGGAGTGTTAAGATTCAACAAGAAGATTCAGCACACGCACTAGTGCATTAAGCACCTGGTTGCATTTAGCATTTGGTTGCATTTAGCACCTAGTTGCATTAAGAACCTACACTAGGGTGGGCTCCACAGTGCTATTTTTGGGTGCATGTCTATTTTTATTATCTCTTAATTTAGATGGACATTAAACTATAATCTATTCTCAATGTGGCCTTGAAATATTTAACTGAAGTGGAAAAATCAGTTAGCTAGTGAATTTCGAGTTAGAGGTTGGTTGGTGGGACATGGAGAGTAATTCTAGTTGTAACAGAGTTCGAAGTGCAGTGGTGCATTAGTTAATGCAAGTTGTAAATAGTTTAACTCAGTTGTGCTAGTTGTAACTGAATATACAAGTAGTGAGAGATAAAGTGAATTAAATATTAATTAAGTCACATGCAATGATCTCACATGCAACTGAGGATTTACTATCATTAGCTGCATCCATGTCAGATCCAATGGAGACCCAGTTGAGTTCTAGGTGAAAGGGAAGCTGACTATCAATTGTGACATTATCTGCTTGCACACATGCATGCAGGCATCCATTTTGAATGTGCCATTGATACTTGAAAATTCAAGGTAGGCAGGATTGACTCAATTCAGGGATTGCATTCAGTAGGGATTTCAGAGTGAAGGTATGTTGTCTAGAGACAGTAAATTGGCTAAGGAATTTTCCAATTTTTGCATGACAGTGGGAGCCAATTATCTAATGTACATGAGGGCTCTTGTGAGAAGAGTTTTGTATGTAATTGTTTCATGATCCATGATATAATATAAAATAGAAGATATTGGGGTTTCTTAGCTGTAAGATTTCCCCGAGAAATTATCTGTGCTATGTGCGATTGATATTTCTTCATGTTCATATGATTAGCGATTGTGTTTTTAATTCTACAAAATATTTGTAGAAGCGATTCAGTATTTAGCTTTAGTACATTGTTAGATCGGGTGAATCCAAGATATACATGCTTGTTGTATAATTTCTACATAATAGACCTAAGATTATGGCCTCTAAGGTTACCACTTATGATAATTTAACCTAGGGGGACAAACGAAGATCATACATACACGCAAGGGTAGAGTAACAAAGCTCAATCCCTTGAAAGTTCCTCAACATGGTTATTCTTAGTTTTACCTTCATGTGACCCCAAGCACCTTTTGGAACCATTTTTTATGCACGCAAATCACACTAACCTAACCAATGAAGTGGGGTCGATAAATTCACTCGGTCTGATATGATATCATACTTAACTCATGTGTAATAGTAGTTTCCCAAAGTCAAACTGTAATAAATGGATTTACTCCCTACCGCAAGATTCTATTGTTCACTTGCAACTTTGGAAAGTTAACTCACTTTCCTATTCAAAAGCCCTACAATTTGATCTAATTTAGGTGTAATGAGTCCTAGAAATATAAAAAAAGTCTAATTTATTTTATTAGCATTGTTTTATAATTTTTTGTTTACTCAGTAGGTATATGGATATGAAAGCGGTGGTGTTACAACCTGACTCAAAATGAATGAAATTGAATATGGTAATGTAATATTTTCACTTCAATGAATCGTAACTAAAGTAAGGAGAGAGGTTCCATTCACTTCCAACAATGGAAGAATTGATAAATAAGAGACAATATAACAAATTCTATAATTCACTAATTTTTAGCAAGAAAATACTAATGCTAATCAATTCCAAGATTTTTTTTTTATGTTTAAAAAAGGCATAAAAACATGCAAACTCAAATCAGGACTATCTTTCAATGAGATACACTATCTTTTCAATCGATGAAATAACTCTTTAAAACAGGCATAAATTAATATAAGATGAGATTAACTGAAAGAAAAGAGACTCACACAACCAATTCTAAAAGTGAAAGACTCTTTTTTCATAGATCAACAGACCAACAAAAACCAGAAACCCAAAACTCTAAAGATAAGTTATTTTCCTCAAAAATACAATCAAAGACACTAATCAAAATATATGATTAAATTTTCTAGAATGTAAACTATGTAACCGTAATCTATGGGAAAGACCATGCAAATGTAATATATGCAAGAGAATTCTTCATAAAATACCCAAGAGGATTCCAGATTAGAAAAAGAACAATATAACAAGACTAACTATGTACAACAGTGCCTTCTTTCACTAATTCGATGAAAGAACCAATCAAGTTTAAGTAAAGGAAATTTAACAAAAATTATGCAACCCAAATGAAATCAATTGTAATATTATATTTCATTAACAGAGATAAAATTTGAAATTTCGTGAAAATTCCAAAGATCAAAAAATATGACAATCAAAAGCGATTATCACTCATACACAATTTAGGGGGATTTTTCTTTTTGGAAAAATGAAAGAAAAAAACACCCAAAATTTTTTAAGAAATAGGAAAAATCTCTAAGTAGTGATCAAAATAGAGAAGACTTGAAAAGCCCAAAAATTTCAAATTTTCAGAAATTTACCCAGGTAACCAGTGATGTTCAGTGTGCACACACATTGATGCTAAGGACTAAGTGCACATAAATGTACTCTATTTCTAAAGATAAAATGCGCAGCTCGAGAAAATTTTAGAAAAAATAAAAAGAAAACCAAATAATTCACAAAATCCAAAATTTTAATATGTTGCAGACACTTAGATAAGGCTATAAGAAAAGGTTCAAAATTCAAAACAAGGAGATAATTAATAATGTGAGGTCCCTATTGGATTTTCCAACTTGTTATGGCAGACTAATTGCTTATGTGCACAAAATAAATCTCCCTAGATTCAATGACTAACTCTAGTAATAAACAAACAAGCAAGCAAATATTTCGCTAAGTTCACTCCTATTGAATCATAAAAAAGAATGGTAAATGATGGAATACATACCTTTCAAATAAAATGAATGATGAAGATCCTTGTTATGTTTGGATGCATCTCCTCAATGCATAGAATCCAGACATGCAAACATAATAAAAATAAAATATCAAGGGCATATGTTAGATAAATGATTCAATACAACCCATCGTATTGATCAAGGAAAGTAGTACCTAATATCATTATCAATGGAAAAATGGAAGCAAATACACAATATATCAACTCCATTGAATAATAGAATGGGAAGAAAAAATCTTTTGTATTAATCTTAAGAATGAAGGAGTTACAAAACCCTCGCGTTGATGATGTATGGATCCTTCCAATGATCTCCAATATTCCCCTTGGATGAAAATCATTATAGCCCTATTTTAGAAGAATATTTATACCTTTAGTAGTCCCCCATAACACTCTTTTCTGTGTTTTATTTATAGGCTAAGAGGAGGAGGTATGAGATCCTCATCTCAAGGATGAGATCCTCAAAAGGTGGGATTACGGTTCCATAAATAATAGGAATTAGCTCCATTAACAAAGGGATCATACTTGAATAAGCATCAACTCGGAGCTTTCAGTCGGGAAATATTCTCCAAACAAATATTCTCGATTTCACTTTTTATTTTTACTTTTGTTGAGTCATGTGCATAGTTTATAGCAGAGGACAGAGTACACTTTCCACTAGGTATATTATTCAAATGTGCGTATGCGCAGAATTTGGCTAGGGAACCACATAGGTACTCACAAATATTTTTTTGGACATTTTAATACATAATTCTTATTTCCTTTGTGATTTTTTAGCTTCTATACTTGCAGGGGAATGCTTTGGAACACTCTGGTGGATAGCGAAAGATCCAAATTGATTGTCATTTTCCTAATGGTGAAAAAATGGCGTGTAACAAGAATATGTGTCAAATGAGTTCAAGAGCTTCTATGCAAAAGGAGTAATTTGGTAGGAGTTAATAACACCCCATAACCCACAGCAGAATGGGGTTGCTAAAAGGAAGAAAAAAATTATTGTAGGAGTTTTGCAGGCGATGTTGCATGATCAGGGCCTACCGTTATACTTGTGGGCTAAAGCATGCAACATAGCGATATATCTACAGAACCAGAGTCCTCATCAGATTCTCAATATGAATACACCAGAAGAAGCATTTTTAAGGAAGAAACTAGCTGTGTCAAGCTTAAGGATATTTGGTTCATGAGTTTACTAGCATGTTTTCAAGGATGCAAAAAAAACAATAGAATAGACAACAGAGTTGGGCATTTGGGGGGTACACTGATACATCTCACAACTATCGGGTGTACCTGCCATCTCATAGGATGAAATTTTTTCACATATATGTCAAGTTTGATGAAGAGAAGGCCATTATATGTTCCCTCAAGAGGTATCTTCATTTTCATGCAGATGAGGATATTTTAGCTCCAAAGGAAGAACCCTAAGATGTTGTGTTGCATCCACAAGCAGAGGATTAGAGAGTGGAAGCTCCCACTCATGCAGATACATCTAGAGATGGAAGGAAGTGCATGAGAGAAGCTGGAAGATTATTGCATGGTGCTAAAGAAAATGTGGAAGCACCCACATCATAGTGCAAGCAATGGAGGTCACTATATTGGTAGACTGGGTACATGGCTATGATGAGTAAGCTAGTTGAGACAAAACCATCCGAGTTCGAGGAAGTCGTCTAGAATCTAGTATGGGTTGATGAAATTTTAGAGGAATATTATTCCATAGTCAGAAATAGTGTTTCAGAAGTGGCTCCAAGACACATAGAACAACTAAGTCATAAGTTCTAGGTGGATCTACAAGGTGAAGCAAGAAACATACGGAAGCATCAAGAAGCACAAGGTCAGATTTGTGCCTAATGGGTTCTCTCAAGTGGAGGGAGTTGATTGTGAGGATACGATTGATCCAATAGCAAGGTATTGTTCTATCAAATCAATTATAGAACTTACACGTAGATGGGATGGAAGATCCATCAGATGGATGTGAGGACAACATTCCTCAATGGAGTCATTTAGGAGGAGGTGTACATTAAAAAACTGGAAGTATTTGATACCTTTGACAAACAGTTACATTTTTGAAAACTCAAGAGAACATTGTATGGATTGAAACAAGCACCCATGCTAAGTAGACCAGGATCGACAACTATTTCACTAGGTTGGGCTTCACCAAAAGTGCATTTGATGCAAATCTTTATCATATTTTTGTTGAAGGTAAATTTTTTATTATATTATTATATATTGATGATTTGATTTTAACCAGTGATCCAAGCTTGATAAAATCTTCCAAATATAATATTACAAGAGAATTCGAGATGAAGGATATGGGACCTAGAATTATTTCCTCGGTTTGGAAGTATGGAAAGGAGATGCAAATATGTTTGTCTCTCAGGGAAATTATTCCAACAAGATACTAAATAATTTCTACATGGAAAGTAGTAAACCCATGGGCACTCCTCTAGAAGGAAGTTGTAGGAAATAGGATGCCACTTTACGTGAGGAGGTGGAGACCACGATTTATAGGAAACTTGTGTGTTCATTCATGTATTTTATGAAAATGCGGGCATACATGTGTTATAACTTTAACCATATTAGTAAATAAATGATTAATCCAACCAAACTATATTGGAATGTGGCCAAACATGTGTTGACATACCAAAGAGGCACTACTCAGTATGGTCTTTGGTACAGATAGATAGAGGGAGTCAAGCTTCAATACTTCACATATGAAGATTAGGTGGGTGTTCCATCAGATCAAAAGAGAAATTTAGGAGGATTCTTAAGTATTGGGTCAGTATCAGGTTCTTAGAACGACAAGAAGTAGATATCTATTGCACTTAGTTCAGTAGAAGCAAAGTACATGACTACTAGGTAAGAATCTTGTGAAGCTATCTGGATGAGAAAGATTCTTGTTGGGTTATTTTTTCAGATGATGGATCCCACTATGATCTGCTGTGAAAATCATAGTTTTATCAAATGATATGGGAATCAAATTTTTAATGATCGATCCAAGCATCTAGACTTCTGGTACCACCATCTACGAGATTCGGTGCAAACACATATTATGTTGTTGGAATAAATTCCTATAGAAGAACAAGATGTGGATATTTTGACAAAGTCATTTTCAAGAGTAAAATTTGAATTCCATAAAGGCAAGATTGGGGTATCTGATTATCCCTTTCTTGTTGATAGGGAGTGTTGAAAATGGCAATAAGAAAACCCTGATTTAATTTTCCCTTGAATTAAATTAGGAAAAATTTGGAATTCCACATCATAAGAGAAAAATAATGTGTTAAATAAGTTAATTTGACTTAGTTGGGTGAGCTAATTCTATTTGATGGCATAACTTGATTCATGTAGAGTGTCTCCTAAATTTTAGGAACCTAGGTTGAGCTTAATTTGAGTTGTAATAATTTAATTTAGTTAAACTGAGTTAAAGTCAATTAAACTAGTTCCAACTATTAGAGGAACTAGTGGGAGGTCTAGTACGAGGGTGTGTACTCAGTGAGAAACCATTTAACTGATAAATGATTCATAATTAAATCATGCATGCATGATCTACGATTTATCCAATTGATATTGGAGTTCAAGGGAAGTGTACTATCAGTTATATAATTATCCAAGTTGTACAAGTGATCCATGCAGTCGGAGAAGGGCCTATATGGATTGCATAGTTATGGATGAGGAATTTCCCTAAATAATAGGGATCTAATTCCTTGAGAAACATCACAAGGAAATAGGAGCTTGGAAGGTAGAAAAATTGGCTAAGTGTTGGTCATGTTTAGCTTGTGAATTAGTGCGATAAATTATACTTGTTCATAGGTTGCTCAGGCTTGAAAAAGCATTGTATTTCTTTTTTATTTTCCGATTAATGCAATACAGGGAGGAAGAGGTGTTGAGCATTGGATTTCCCCTCGATATATCATCGTGTTCTGTGTGTTGATTCATGTCACATGTTTTTGATATTATTTTTCAATCATGAATTTATTTCCGCATATGAGTAGAAATATATTTCTCTTATGTTTTAGAACAATAAATGAGTAGTATTGAATCTACAATTACTTTCTACACCCATTTTTTTCAAGTTATCATCCTAAATGTAATATATGATTCCATATATTGAAAGATTTATGCACTAAAAATATTGTGCATTATCAGTATTATGATTTAAAAATCACCTTATAATATAAAAAAACAAAGTTTTCATTCATATCAAATCATATTAATTTATTTTTTTGCAATACCATTATGACCATAGGAATTTTAATGTTTTCAATCCTCTTCGAGCTGCTACACCATGTCCAACGCTTAAAGAGTTATCCAATGGATTTGAAACTAGCTTAGAATGCTTTGCATATGAAACAACTACAGAAATAATCAGAGGTCAATTTGTCTCAATATTGGAATCAGTTTTTTGATAGACCCCATTTGCAGATTAAGCTAATGAATTTGGATTTTCCCCAGATCTTAACCCTACAATGCAGAAACCTACACATGACTATCTAGGTTTAATATGCTATAGATATTGAGACTGGGGTGCTTGTTCCATTGGCATAGAATCTCAATGTAATTATTGTTAAGAATTTGCGTCAATTAGTTTTTTTGGATCACCAACTATATCGCACTTAACAGATGGTACACCATCCATATTCAAACTATGATAATCCTGTGAAAAGGGGAAAAAATTACAAATATTCTATAGAATTTATCACGCCAAGAAATTCTGACACCTGATTACATAATAAGTTGACAAGAAAAGTATTTCAAAATCATATTCATTTTGCATAATTTAGATAAATTTTCATACAAATAATCTAAGACATGATGTGCAAGAGATTTTCGAAATTAGAGTGAATATCTAGGCATGGTTCAATTAAAATATTCAATAAATGCAATATTGTTAAAAAACAATTAATATTTAACACCGAAAAGGCTTAGCATACATTTGATTGTGTACAAATTGCAGATGTATTCAATAAGTTGAATGACAAAACCTTTCTCAACCCATCTTGATTTCACATAGTCATTGATATTCATTGTGAGAATCTATTGTTTCATAAAGGATCCATGAGAGAGTACCATTATGTAGTGCTCCTACATGATCTGTGTTGATTCGATCTACTTAATATCCAAAACATGCACCATGGGATTAAGATCCACAACCCCATTTTGCAAGGTTGAAATGGCATTGGATGTCAAAGTCGAAGCCATAGGTTCAATTTTAATCTTGCAAGACAAATTTCTTTAATTTCGACCTCCCTTCAGTAAAACCCTGTAGATCCTTTCTACAATTTTAGCCTTTGTTCAACAAAAGCTTTACATCATTTTGGAGACCCTTTTTACTCAATAAAAACTTGTAGCTATGAGTTTGGAATATGTTCAACAAGAAGACCTTCATTTTAGTTTTTATTGTAGAAATATGGTGATACAATTGCAACTTCTCGAGAAATTTAATCTAAATCAAGAGACACAATTCTACTACACTGTTCTACAAAAATTAATTCACAATTTAGAACAAAATTCATAAACGTGCAATGAGAAATAACACACATGCACAATATTTTTTATAGGGGAACTCAACTAGGAAAAACCCCTTAAGCCTCTTTGCATTAATAATATGAATAGAGATGTATTACAATTGTTTTCCCGCACTTAGCACAACCTGCAAGTGAATAACTTATCTCTCTCCTCAATAAGAAGCTTTGACCTAGATTTATCCAATTTATGCATTTTATTGAGCCCCTATTTCCTTACATAATTATTGAAGAATTAGCCCCTATTTTTTAGGAATTTTCCTCCAATTGATTATGCAATTCCCAATTTTTTATTATCTATCTGCATGTAACTCTTGTACACTCAAACTAGTTTACAATTGCTTGTTACACTACCTTGGAATCTCCACCATAGCTAGAAACTCGAATTCTATGCATGCACTAGTTATTTTAGGTTTATTGATTAGTTAATTGAATGATCACTAAGTTAGACTATTATATCACTACACAATTGACCTTCCATTAGTTCTTCTAACTGTTATAAATAGTTTAACTAAATTCAACTAGATATAACTAAACTAGGTTACTAAAATTTAACATTCACACGTGCTTAAATGAACTCCAAGCACTCTAACTCAAAATTACTGAGCTAATTGAGTGACAAGAGACATGGAACACAATTTAATTGCATCCAAGTTGTCTGTTGATGTGGAAATTCTAATTTTCTCAAATTGACCAAGGCAATGTCAAATTGAGTTGTTCTTGTTGCACTTCTTAATACTCCCTCTCTCAGCAAGAAAGGGATTATCAACCACCCACATCCTACACCTATGGAATTCAAACTTCTCTCTTGACAAGGTATTTATCAATATGTCAACATCTTGTTCCTCTATCAAAATGTATTGTAATAACATTATCCTCCTCTACACGCAGTCCCCTAAATGATGATACAAGATATCTATATGCTTGGATCAATCATTGAATACTGTATTCTCAGAGACCTTAATGCAACTCTAATTATCAGAATAAATCACATTTGGATCCATAATTTGACCACATTATCTGACAAGTATATTTCTAATCCATATCACCTCATATGCTTCTTCACTTGCAACCATGTATTTTTCTTCTGTCTATTTGAGCACCATATATATTTTCTTCTTGTTGTACTAGGAAATCTTTGTGGACACAACACCAAAAATTCCACCTGATGTACTCCTTTAGTCATATGGACACCCTGCCTAATCTGCATTTGTGAAGCCACATAACTTCACTGACTTTTTTTGTTTGTACCATAATCCATACTGGGTAGTGCCTCCGAGGTATCGTAAAACATGATTAGTTTCCTTCCAATACAATTTGGTTGCATTTTGTGAAGATAGATCTCCTTTGTGGACATAAGCGATCTCTCTAGCCCTAGATTGGGTCTAGAAACTTGTGAGAATTTCCAATGCACTCTTCCTTAGCTAATATTGAAAATGAGACAAGAGAGGGAATAGGGTTACCCCTTCTTGAAGTTATCTTGAATCCTTTGAAAATGGCCTTGATCCATGATCCCTCGAGCTTGCTCCTTGCTACTAGTGACATACGATTACTTGTAGGAGATTAAGAGGCAACAACAAATGTATTCCAATACATAATATTCATTTAAAATCAAATATCTAATATATCAAGGAAATTTAGATGATTTGCACAAATGATTAGACAAATATAGAAATAAAACATCATATGTTTTATTAATCAGTATGAAAGAGAGAGCTTACAACCCAGGCCTTGATGTTGGAGGCCTCCCTTTGGTGATGTCCGAGTCCTTCACCAAAGCTCTAAAGCACTCCTTCTCCAGAATATCTTAGGATTTATCACAATACAAGGATACAGAGGTAATGAATGATTCAACCAGCCCAACAATGACCAACCAGTAGTGGAAGGATGGAGATCAATTTATAGGAAGAGAGAAGAGGTTGGAAGCCCATGAAAGAAGGAGGAAGGCCCACGTTCTAAGAGATAAACCCCGATCGATAAGATCAAAGGTCTAAAATCATAGAGATTGACCCTATCACCATCAAATAGCAACCAGCTTGTCGCCTTGGAGCTTCTAGAGGTTGAAGCTTCTCCTCCATTTGAGAAAATACTGCCATAAAGGGTTCAATGCAGTTTTCCAAGGAAAAAGAGTGTTGATTGCACTAGGCAAGAACTGTCAACCTTCCATCAACAAGGCCAAGCCACTAGAGAAGCATACTGACCCAGAAAATTAGGGTTTTGACTAATATTTCTCCAGTGATCTTTCAAGGAAACTTTCTTTGAGTCTTCAAGGGATGTCTAATGTATTTTTCCAAGGTGGATATGCTACACAAGATCTGTCACAGGGCACTTCAAGATCAAGGACAAGAAGTGAGTAGGGTGACAAATTACTGTGTAATAGATGCCCTCTAAAGCATGAAGGAATAATAGGGAGTGATGGGTGAAATGGTTTACGAACCAAGGCAAAAGAACTTGGAATACCTCCAGGAAACCTGCCAAATCAAACACAATACAATATATGACATCTCTGGTATGAATATGCCATATATCTCCACTAGGCACCAAATAACACATGAACCCAAGGCATGGCCACATCCATCCGCCCAAATATATCATGGAAATAGACCCACAGTATGGACACAACCATCTATATATATTAGATAATGTGTATAATCATGAATACTTGATAACTCCATGCAACCTAGACAGAATCAAGGGGAAATCCAGGGTCTTTTTCGTTATCCCAAAATATCCAGTGTACGAGTCTAACCATGCGAATATATCTGTTGATGTCGGACATGGTACAAACCCCCTGATTATCAGTGATTGAAGAAAACCATTAACGGACAAGAGAGAAACCACCAATAATGACGATGGCCCTCAAGGTACAACAACACAATATAAAA
The DNA here is from genome assembly GCA_034641835.2 of Pinus albicaulis. Classification (NCBI taxonomy): domain Eukaryota; kingdom Viridiplantae; phylum Streptophyta; class Pinopsida; order Pinales; family Pinaceae; genus Pinus; species Pinus albicaulis. Next base: position 711,618,227 of record CM076578.1, on the reverse strand, counting down.
GTGTGAATAAAGGTGTTGAATTCGAACACTTGCGGAATCATTCGATCGAAGGCCAACTATGTGAACATGTCATTGACCATGAAGAACTTTCCATTGAGGCATCCAAGCTCGAAGGTACTGAAAATTAATTTCTAAATCAACTTCCCAGATAATGAGTTGAGGTCACCATGAAGTGATCCATCAAAAGAGGTCCATAATTATTCCCACATCATCAAGACGAAAGAATGAATATCTCAATATGATAGGAGTGACTCAGGACTATAACAGAGAAGGTCATATAAGCAGAGGATGGGAAACTTCAACAAAATTACTTCTCTTGAACATATTGGAGACACAACTCTGAAGTGTGGCAGCATTTGACTCAAATAAGATCAAAGGTCATGATGACTAAAATGGTAAACAAATTAGAGGAAAATGGATTTCCAAAACCCATGAAGGAAAAGTGACAAATGAATAATGTCCCCAACCCAACATGAACTGAAGATGAGTGTCATGTTCAAGAGTGACAAGCTTCCTGATCCAGGTGGATATCGGTGGCCACCCACCTATTCCATTTGGACCAGCACCATCAATTCTTGCAGCTTTTCACATTCAGCACAACTTACTATTTTTAGCAAGTTTTCGGGTCCTCCAACTTTGAGCTGCTGTGGGGGTTTAACATCCATGTGGATATTGGTGGCCACCCACCTATTCCATTTGAACCCCATCATCTCCCTTTCGCCTTTCAAGTTGCAACAAAACTTACTATTTTTAGCAGTTTTTCGGGTCCTGAACTTCCGGAGCCGTTTTGAGGCCCTAAACGACGTTTTTTGGGCATCGTTTTACCAACAAATTTCATGGAATGAAATTCATCCCAAAATTTGTGGTCCTTGGATAGATCTTTCTAATGAGCTATTGAGCGCATCAAACGGAGATCGGGTGCCAAAGTTACGCCCTCGGGAAGTTGAACCACCAATTTACCCAAACGGGCGCCCACAGTTTTGGCGCCTCATCTCCTACGGTTAGGTTTTTGGACGTTTTGGATTCTACATTGTTTCTCAATAAAAAATAGGCCCTCGAGCCTCATTGTAACACAGTTCAGAGGTCTGTAGCCATCACATCTCTTCTCAGAGATTCGCTACCAGCACCCTAGCTATTTTATTTCCATTATGTATGTAAGCATATTTCTATTATTAATGAAATGACGCATTATTTCCGCTGCATCTCTGTATTTATGGTTATGTGTTTATTCTGTTGCATTCCTGCATAAATCCGAATCACTTCCCAAAGCACATAAGATGTTCCACTTTCAATTTTCCCCCATTATTTCTAAAATTTACCTCTTTATTTTTTATAGCCAATGTGAAGAGGATAGCATATGTTGAGTGTGTAAGTTCATTATTGGAATGAATCCATCCTATAAATTTTAACCAGCCCTAGGAAGGAGGAAGTCAATCTCGTTATGGTGACAAGTCTTTCGCCATTTAATTTTTAATGAGTTGGACAGAAGGGAACTCGGTGTCTTTATCACATTTCTGGAGTTTTAAAAAGAGTCACAAAATAAAACTCCATCATGTCCCTTTTTGTAAATCGTCTCTCAATTCTAAAAATTTAGACAACAATGCTCAAGAGAACCTCTTGACCATGTTCGATCAAGGTATTCCCTTTTCGTAAATAGTTAATATCATCCTGAAAAAGGGGTAAACGTATACTAAGAACACATCAATTCATTCGCTTTAATGAGTTATAAATGACAAGTACCCAACAATATTATCATTTTTCGAGAGTCAAAAAATAGCTGAAAGATGACTCCAAGGGGGTTACTTTTTCGTTTATTTTCATTGAATCTGAAAAAGTGATAAAATAAAACTTGTTACATTAGATATAATCACTATCAACATAAAATATCTTGTTTCTACACAAAAAACAACAAACATCACTGATATTGAGGAATAATAATAAAATAACGGCCAAAATATCTTCAAAAATCTATAAATAGACAAAAAGTCAATCATTTTCACCATTCTATTTGGAGTAAATTGTGAAAGTGAAGTTTACCCCTTTCTCCTTTGAATTTCAAGTCATTGGTGTAACCGATCCAAGACACCATTTGGAAATCCTTCTGCTTCAGCTAAGAGTCCAAACTTTTCTTTTTATTTTAATTCCATTCGTAAGTGTTTTAGTTTAGAAATTTTGGTGATTTGAGAGGATAATTTCAAAATTTATTTTCGCTAGCGATCAGTGCAGATCCGAACATCAAAACCATGTTGGTATCTCTTTTCCCAAAAGGTGATCGTAACGTCAACGCATTTTTTATTTGGATAGTCCCGCTGGTCGCTGGGAAAAAATTAAAACAAGAAATTATCTCATTCTCAATGGCTTATTTCATAAACTAATCCAATGAAATCTCCTAAAATTTCAATTAAACATCTTTTGCAGGTGTCTTCAGTGAACATGGTAATTGAATGGAAGGAAATAGGCCATGAGGTGGAACACCACCAAGCTCTCTAATACCCAAATTGTGTAAATGCATTGAGGAATTGCGGATTGCTAAAATTCTTCCAAACCTCAGGGTTGAGATATCAACCAGAGCTACTGCAGTATTTGATCATAATATGGAATGTGGATTGCCATATTTTGATAACTGGAGACCAGGAACTCAAGATAGAGGTCGCATACATCTATTTCATTACTGGGTTATCCAGGAGAGGGGAGAGAATCTAACTCTCTAGAGCCCGTGCTGGAGGGGAGAGCACTAGCATGCTCATCCAAAGACACTATCCTAGGGCCAAAAGGGCTCAAAGTGGAAAGGTGGAGATATCATCAGTCAAATATATGCCCTTGCCTAAAATATTACATTTTATGGCCCGATTAGATGGAAACCAAGAGTTTCATGAGGCAATGAAGTCTCATTTCCAATATGCGGTGGATTGCCTGACTCCCATTATGTTTAACTAGTGTGAGGGGTTGTCAACAAACATGAAGAGGCAACTAACCAAGTGCAAGAAACATAGGCTAAAAAAATTTGGGTATGGTTCCATATTAGTCACCTTATTTCTTAAGAGGGTGCCTATGTTTTAGTCTCAGCGATTAGAGGTGTATGACCGAGTTGCAAGGGATCTGAGGATGTTGAGGTGGTGCGAAATCATGCCCCATGAGTGAGGGTGCTAGTAGATGCATTTTACAATGAAATTTTTTAGTTGGTTACATCATCAACTGATCGTGGTTGAGTACTATGTGTATGTAGGCATTGATTTTAGAGGAGACTCAGATCTACCTCTTTTGCTAGGCGAAGACTGGACTAATGCAGGTAAAAATTGTTTTTAGAATTTTTTAATTTTTAAATTTTCTTATTATCTATTTTGAGACCTAAACTTATGATTTTTTCATATATGTTGGGCCTGAAATACCTCCTGGTATGTCTCATATTGCGAGGAGAGTATCTCACCAAATCAGGGATGCTCCTAGTGAGCAGGGGGTAAACCCACTAGCAGAGGTGGAGTGTAACCTGGAAGGACTAACTAGAGGCATACTGAAATACACAAATTTTGAAGACATATCCATGTGCTATCAAAGGCATATAGTTTGGGTCCCATGCAAACTCGAACATTTAGTCTGTTGAGTTATCTGATCAGACACCTACTATCATGAGAACAATGTGGGTGGATAACAATCTTTTGTTTATATTTTTTGGACTGAAGTAGTGTTGGAACAGGATCTCCTAGCCTCATTTTTTTCCACTTTTGTAATATTTGGCAATATTTAGTCTAGTGCAGGGGGCTTGGGATGGGTCAAAACCCCCAATCATTATAATGGGTCAAAAGGGTAGACCAAGGGTCCACAAACCACGATTTGTGGACCATAGGATAGTGCAGGCTAAAATGATATAAATAGATGAGTTAATTGAGTCTAGAGGTAAGAAAGAAAGGAATAGAGATAGAATTGACTTACGAAATGTGAATCTGTTGCATCGATTTTCTTGGTAAGGGCTCTTGCTGGCTGTGTTCGTGGAGACCCTGAGTCCTGCTGTGTGCAGACCCCGATGGCTATGTGCACAGGCTGATAAGTAGTCTATAAGTGGAATCTGGTTATAATTACATGAGAATAATATTTTGTTATGACTAAACATCTCTGTGTTTTGTCTATTGATTAAAGGTATCTTTGCGGTTATGATTGTTAATGATACACACGTGGATGTTATGTTCTAAATGCATAGATCTAGTTTAAGTAATTGCATTGGTGAAATTGTTATATTATTCACACAAAATATTCTATTAAATATATTGTTATGGATCCCGGGTTAAGGTCTTATTCAGCGGAGGACTGATAGATCTAAAGGTGCCCCCTTTTATTAACCATCTCTCTCTCTAGGCGCAGAAACCTGGTTCCAACACCCTCCCATACTACTTCAGGTGTAGGGGTTTGTTTTCAAACCTTAACGCCAAACTTGGGTCAGGACCCCTCGAGCCAACATGTAGGTTCATAGAGCCATTTGTGTCGCAGAACACATAATTTTTGAGAATTTGATGTAACACACTTGACAGACTCGATATACATCATCTATCATCATCATATACATGTTCTATGGCTACTAAGTGCTCATGTATGATGATCATGTATTGGTTTTTACATATTACATAGATTTCTATCTAATACATAATTGGCTACTGTATCTCTTAATGTATTCAAATGTCTTAGAGTGTGTTGATATGTAATGTAATCAAAATTCCTTTCCAATAATCTAACACACAAATACATACGCAAAATCTGAGGGCTCCTTAGTGAATAATGTCCATTTAATTGTAACACAACGAGTTGTAAGTCTAATTTGACAACCAAATATCTAATACTGAGATCAATTGCATTGGATAATAGTTTGATAACCACGCTATATTTGACAATATTGTTAGTTGTTTGAACCAAAAAAATACCTTGTAAATTAATCAACTTGATATCGAGGGTGAAGAGCTCCCATGCTGCGAAGGATAATTTCTGTGTGCTACAGAAAGCACCATAATGGTTTGATGACATGAAAACTAAGTGCAACATAAGTTAAGGAGAGGAAACATGTTTGAAAATCAAACAATCATAACAAAAATCCAAAAGCACACTAATGAATAACACACTAATGTAAAAGGTACCATACTTATAGTAAAGCACAATAATTTTTCAGATAGGGCCCATTCCAAGGCTCAACCAATTGATTAGCTTCATAATATACTAGCTCATAGGCACCCTTCTCCAGTACATGTTGAACAATATAGGGCCCATCCCACATTGACTCAAGCTTCCCAACTCCTAATTTGTCGTGGTATTGGTCATAGAGTAGGAACAGGTCACCTTTGTAGAAAACACGAGGTTTGATAGATTTTTCATACTGAGCCTTAACTCATCTCTTATGTGCTTTAATGACTAAAGTAGCAAGTCTTTGGGTGTCATCAAGACGCTAGAGGTAAAGAAAATGTTCCTTTTTTGGTGAAGTATTAGGGGTAGCTCGATGGCTAGCTTTAGAGAATGAATCTCACACTCGATTGGGAGTGTGGCTTCCATGCCATACACTAGTTGAAATGGTGTAAACCGGGTAGTAGTCTTAGCGGAAATTCAGTAAGCCCATTAAGCTTAGAAGAGCATGAGATTCCAATCATGTTTGTGTCTCCCAATGATTCGTTGAATGTTACCAAAACTTTGTTAACAGCTTCAACTTGGCGATTGTCCAATGGATAATATGGAGCAGAGCTATCGTCACGTAGCCCTAGCTGAGCAATAAGCTTTGTCAGCATATTATTTAGAAAATGAGAGCCATGATCTGTGAGAATGGATTTCAGGACACCAAACCGAGCTATGACATGATTAAATAGGAACCACATCACAGTTTGACGTTCATTGTTATATGTAGGCATCGCCTCGACCTGCTTTGTAAAATAATTAATGACAATTGTAATATAACCATGCCCCCTAGCTGAGCGAGGGATACAGGTCATGAAATCAATGCCCCATTTTGAAAATGGCCCGACAGTCACAACTGAGTGCAAGGGTGAGGGTGGGGTGCATTATTTTCGAGAAAATATTTAGCATTCATGGAATTTTCAAACAGCAAGGATGCAGTCCTTGAAACTATATGGCCAAAAATAGCCTACATGAAGGAATTTCTAGGCAGTGGTGTAACCAGACATATGACCACCGCATGCCCCGAAGTGGCAGCCATTAAGACCTTTCTTAGCTTCTTTGAGAGTCAAATATTGATGAAGGACGGAATCAACACCAATGCGATACAAAGTGTCTCCAACAATGTGGTACGGTTGACACTGGTAATGAATCCGTGATCACTTTGAGTGCAATAGCTATGGTCAAAAGGTTTACATATAGAGATAAATGATGATGTCTCCATACCATGGGTCAAGAGTACTTATGAGAAATAGTGATTCATCTGGAATTTATTTTTCAAAAGGACTGGGATCATCCATAGTGGGAAGATCAAAAATCAACTCAGCAAAGATGAGGGATTTCTTAGACTTAGCGATAGTGAATTCTAAGTAAAAATCTTGGAGAATAACAATCCATTTCGAGTACCTTCCCCCAAGCAACTGACATGTAATAATATAATTCATGGGGTTGCAATCAGAAATCACCATAGTTGTATGTAGGAGAATGTAATGATGAAAACGCTTAACAACATGAACAACGACCAATGTGAGTTTCTCAACATGAGCATAGAGAATCTCAAAATCGAAGAAATTGCGGCTCAAGTAGTAAACTACACGCTATTGACCATTATCACCGTATTGAACCAACACCATACCAATAGTGCTCTCTACGGTGGACAAATATAAGAACAATCATGATGATAGTTGGGAGGATGCAGTAAAGGGGTGTTGATAAGAGATTTCTTTAAAGAATCGAAATAGAACTTGGAAATTTCATCCCAAATGAATGGTATTCCATTTTTCAATAAAAGAGTGAACCCTTTGGCAAGCTCAACATAGTTCGAGACGAAGTGATCGAGATAATTTTCTTTCCCCTGCAAGATTTGCAGTTGATGTACATAAGAGGGAGGAGGAAACTTTATGATTGCCTTGACATTACGAGGATCTATCCGAATGCCTTCTTTGGACACCACAAAACCTAAGAGGTGACTAGATTCGACGCAGAAGACACACTTATGAGGATTTAACTGGATATTATAGTGTCAAAAACAAAGAAGGATTGCTCTGAGGTGTTCAAGATTATCTTGAAATTTCGTAGAATGAGCTAGAAGGTCATTGAGATATGGTTTAGCTATGTGTTTGATGTCATGAAAATCATACAACATATCTTGTTGGAAGGCAGCATCGGCATTTTTCAAGCCAAAAGGGAGCTTCTTGGAGGTAAAGGTTCCCCATGGAAAGATAAAATTTGTTTTATGTTGATCAATTGGAGTGATGTTGATCTAGTTATAGCTTGAAACATCTTCCATGAAAGAAAAAATTTCACTCCCAACACACTCGTTAATGATTTGATCTATAAAGGGAGTGGGGTAATTATTTATTAAGACATGCTCAATTTATATCGCAGTAATCAACATACACCCGAATGGTCCCTTATTTCTTATTAATGGGAACAATATTGGAGACCCAATTCGTCAATGGTATGGGGTAGATAAAACCAGCCTTGAGAATTTTTTCAACTTCTCCCTTTATGGAAGCAACATTTCTTCAATTCCGAATATGTAGGGATTTCATGCACTACAATACTAGGGTCTATGCAAGGCATCTCTTCGTAATACCATGCGAAGACATCGTTGAATTCCTTAAAAAGATTTGTGTAAATCTTGACTTCATCAAGAGAACAAGATGGACCGATGTGAACAGTCTTGAAAATCCCTAGTGTAGCCAAGATGTCAATGGGAATGGTTAGAGAAATATTTCTGATGTTTCCTTCATATATCACTTCTTGAATCAAAATAAGTTTCTGAAATGGGCCAATTGATTTAGACAAAACATGAGATTATAGACAGGTGGAGATCTCACCTAGGGTTGGGAGAAATGAGGAGCGATGATGTCCATCAACCCACAGAGTTTCTTCGAGATAAATCACCTCCACGATACTCTCATCAGTGGGGAATGTCTCATTAAAAGGATCATTTGACTCCCAAAAACCAAACAAGGGAGAATGCACATAAGTGTCCAGAGAGGAAACCAATTTGTCGTTGGTTTCAAAATCGACCTTAGAAGCTAGAAGGATTATTTGATGCATCTGTTATGCATGGCTAAGAAGCATAATGTCACCAAAGCTTTCAAGCTAGATGGGACTAGGAATAATCCATGGATCGTGATCAAATGATATCATGTTGATGGTAGCGACAATCAGAGGTGGGGGTGGAGAAATTTCCATTAGGGACAAGTCTTTGAATAGGCCTAGCCCAACGTTCTCATAGGGGGTTGAGGTATTCTCGACATATGGATGTTTTTGGACAAAGAATCATAGGAAAATAAAGCGATTTGATCAACAATCACAATCTTTCCTTTATGGGGAAAGCAGAGAACACGAAAGAGGATAGAAACCATGCAACCATTGCATCATTCCAACTACGTCAAAGAAGGAGGTTATATTTTAGGTTGGCACCCACCACCTCGACATCCAGGTTCATTGTCTTTCCCTCCAAAAAGATGCGAAAAGCCTTGAGAATTTTGTATGGTCGAGAACCTCTGTCATCGAAAGCTTCCAAAGTGTTCGGGGACTGACTCAATGAAGGAGAGCCAATGACTTTCCAACAAGTAATAGACATGATGGAGGTCGAAGTGCCTTCATAAAAAACAGTCCTATGAATGGTTCCCCGCATCACAGTGGCTTGAAGCAAAAAATAAACCTGAGATGGGAGGCGAGGAACAAAGTTCTCAAGATCGAAAGTAATGAGGTTAGAATCCACTAAATCAACTCCACCAATGGCAGATAATAATTCCTTTCATTTTTATGGACATGACTGAAGGACTTCCAATGCCGACGTCGTTGAAGGTGCTTGAGCTAAAGCCTTGAAAATATTATAGTGTTGATAATCTATCATGTTTGGATTATAAGAAGATTTTTGAATAATACCTTTGGGAGGTGGCCGAACAATAGGATCACAACTAGGTCACTCAATCTAGAGAGGACCAGAACTAGGAGGTATGGAAGAGGAAGGATTATCTGTGGCATCCTGTTCCATAGGAGCTTTCGATGGATTTGGGTAATATCTCGATCACGCAGCAACAAAAATAGATTTTTTGATAGCCATTAAAACTTGGGATATTCTATACTATTGGGATTTATCTACCATTTGTGTCTGTTGATATGGAAATGGTTCTTTCAGGACACCCGAGGTCCCGGGTGCACCTTTCAAGAGAGGAAACTTTGGCATGCCAAGTAAAATCCCTGGTGTAATGGTCATCATCAAATATTAAATAAGGATATTTAGGCTTACGTTTTGAATCATCATTACCAGATGACTTACTCAAATCCTGTTTAGGGTTATGAGATTTGGATTTTCCTTTACCCTTTTTCTTACCTTTTGAATAATTTTTTGCTATGGTACATTGGACAGCATTAACCTCAGAGGTTTTACCGGGATTATTCTGGTTACTGGAAGGATTGGAGGGTGCAATCGCAGTAGTGGACTTAGACTTCGAGGAAGCCTTAGGTGCACTGTTATCAGCATGGGCCACTGACCCAATAATGGCATCAACCAAAGGAGTGGCAGGAAATTGAGATGATGTCATATCAGTCGAAGGTAACAGTGCATCGGGTAGGATCTCATACAGAGTTCCATATTGGGAATACACCAAATATAGATATTGAGTGTGGGAAAATACTTCCTCTTCCGTCATGCAACCACCCATGGTGAGATCTTTTGAAATTTGTGGAACAAAATATTTCGTGAACCATTTAGTCAACAAATGATCATGGATCTCTAATTTGATGAAGCAAATTCGGCGCCTCCAGTGGTGGATGTGATCTAAAATATGGGAATAATTTGATTATTCCAATGATGTGAGAAGGTGGGTGTCAGTTTCATACTATACAGGTAACTAGAAGTAAGTGAGGAAAGCCACAAGAAAGGTGTTAAAATCGAAAAAGGCACCTCGAGAGAGTTAAATATACCATTTTGTCACGGCACCAATTAGAGTGTGTTGGAAAAGATGCAGATGAATTGAATCTTCAACAGAAGAGTTGGAAGAGCACCATTAGTGGTAAGTCATGACATGAGCTTGGGGGTCTTTCCTAGATTTTCCTTTGAATTTCAGATAATCTGCCAGAATTTTGGTCAAAACTGGTGGCCTATTCAACATATGTTGAATGGGGTCATTTGCAATCTTAGACACATCCGGCAGTTCCAACGTAGCCAAAAATTTCAAGGGAGGATGTTGTGGAGAAAACGGTCGATGGAACTTACCCATATGAGGGTTCCAACCTGGTTGATATATATTTTTCCCCCAATAAGGTGGATTCTGACCATGATATGTGTATTGTCCCTAAGGTTGGTAAAGACATTCTTGTAGTTTTCATTGAATGTAGGGACCCTATTGGGGCTGCTGGTAAGGCCCCTGTGAGGTTTGAAATTGTGGTCCTTGCTAAACATAGGTTCCAATCTAAGGTCCTTGATGAAGATGAGGTCCAGCTTGGGGTCCCCATTGGGCTTGCTAATACTGAGGGATCTGTTGATATCGAGGACCAAGCTGAGTTCCTTGCTAGGGTTGCTGGTACTGTGGAATATGTTTATATTGAGCATGAGGTTGAGGCCTTAGCTGGGATTTTTGGTGCTGACCTAGAGGGATTTTCCAGTTTTGGATACCAGCCTGATTCAGGCGTGCACTAGGTTGACCCAAAGGAATATTTGGACCACTTTCATCTTGGGGACCAAGTTGAGCATTAGTCACAACAACACTTGCTAGGTGTTGGGGTTTTTGTACATACTATTGTGAGGTGTTTGGTTGAGGAACATATTGATACTGCATATTTGATTGTTGAACATACTGATCAAACATGTTGGACTACTTAACATATGAATACTGTATGTTCGGTTTTTGGGGGTGTTGAACCTGAGAATACTGAATGTGGGGTCGCTGATAGAAAAATTGGGTTGAAGTAGTTTGGCCACTTGATGAAGAAATTCCTACAATAGTAGGGTAATGTAAGACTAAGTAATCAATGGTTAAATTGTGTAATAGTGATTATTGTGTTTATGTATTCTCGAACTTCTGTGATTATCTCATTCTCTAAAGTTTATACCTAAACCAGTATTCTTCCTCACGACCTTCTGTGAAAACCTAGTTACCCAAAGCAAGAACATCGTAAGTCAAATCTAGAAATTAATTAATGAATTAAAATTAACGAGGGGAGTCATGGATTAGGGAACTAATTGATTGGACAGTGAATCGAAACAGTGAGATCCAAGTTGAATGAAACACATAAGCACTTGTCATTTGTAATAATATGTGAATTCAAATAACAATTATGGTGAATTTGTACATTTAATAAATGAATGGAGTAATGAAACTAAAAAAAAATTGGAAAATTTTATTTTCATCCATTACATGAATGGAGTTTCCCCCCACCTGAAAGTACGTAAGAAGGATTGGACTACACCACATGTATCAACAAAACCATAGATTTTCCACTTAATGGTGGAACAACAGTGATCGTAGATAGTGGCAGGGGGTTAGAATATCCTATAGAAATGGTCTTTTAACTTATAGTCATTGTAGGTTGAAAAACATGTTGAAAATGGCAGCCACATTCGAAACAAATATTCCTGAAGATGGGGGGATGCCCACTGAGAAAACGGGATCTAAAAATAAATACATGGCTCAAGAAGCTCCCAAAACAAGGCTTCCAAGCGAGGTATGCCCATGCGGCAATGAAGATATGACGTGACTAGAGGGTATTCCCATCCCACTTCTTGAATCTTGAGGACTAGTGACAAAAGGGTAGCCTTCAGGAGGAAATATGGATGAGATGTATTATGGAATGTAGGTCCCAGTGGTTTCTTGTAAATTTCCCTGAGGAGCACTCGCCATTGGGATATCATCAGCATTAGATGCCATTTCAGGAGTAAAAAACTGATGGACAGTGGTGTGAGATACTACTAGAGAAGGAGAAATGGGAACGTCGGGTTCATCAAAAGTACTATAAGCATGTTGAGTTGATAACACCAACAGATCAAAGAGCATATTTGGGGGAAATATCATAAAATGTGAAAATGGTTCGGGACTTTTCGACTCAGGATCCTCAGATGATGATGAAATAAAATTTCCAGGAAATGGTCACGACGAAATAGGTTGTACGCTTATGACAATCCCAAGTTCAGCACCTTGAGCTTCAAGGGGCCCAACTAGAAATTGGGGAACCTCAATAGGAGGGTTTTGAGATCCTTCAGAAGAGGAAGGAGGTGAATCTGATGATTAAGCCACGATGACCTTTAAAGAAAGATCAAGGAAATAAGAGGTGAATCAATTAAGTGAGAAAATTAAAATTTACCATTAATCAAACAAAGATGAGGCCGAAGAACTGCATAGATAGGATGTTATCATGGGTAGTTGATTTTAGAAATTAAACAAAGGAATAAATCAAAAAGGGTGAAATAGGTAGAAAGGATTACCGAGTGTTTGTGAACTGCAATATACACCTTGGTGATAAATGATCGAAGAAAATACCAAGGACTTAACATACTACATGTAATCTCCCCAAATGTTGTGTTCGGCGTATCATGTCTACAAGGTGGATGACTTGGTTACCTATGGTAGGCTTGCAACCTAGTGGTGTCTCCCCATATATACTCGACGGTATGTGGGAGTCCACTATGTAGTAGTGTTGTCTAATTTGTAATTGTATGATGAGAGCATCCCCTTATACTTTTCATACGTGGAGCATAGTCCTATATACTTCCATACGTGGGATGGGGTTTCACCTCTGGAATTTAACACAAAATTTTAGTGATAGCTCCTACATTTAATGATGTTGGAAAAGGTCTCTAGCCTATACCTATATATGTTCTCGTTAATTTCAAATTCTCCTTAAGGTAAATTGGGTAAATTTTATGTTGATCTTGATTAAAGTTTACTTTTCAAGGCTCAAAATTATGTCACCTGAATACTTATGATGCATCTAAATTCTAAAAGAAATTATTTCCATTTCGATGAATTCTAAACTAACAAGGGAATAAGTGCAAACAAGAGTGAAAATAATGCAACAAACAAGGATTCCCCCCAACTATTTAAAACCCATTGAAATGAAACTTTTACAATCAAATTCACTTTCTCTATTCCCCAAAATGCAGACTTATTGGAAAAATTGAAACATTTCTTTTTTTCACTAAGATGCAACAATTTCTTTTTCTTTTTCATTTTACTTTGAAATATTAAAGTGCAAACCCAATCAATGAACTAAAGTGAAATCAACCACACAAATGAAGAAATGAAAAAGAACTATTTTCACTTTTCTTCCTATTGAATGGAAAAAAAATTGTTTGAAAAATTGCACGAATGAGAATCACTCTCACTCTTTTTCAAAATGATTAAAAACAAGCCAAATCAAAACTTGAAATGAAAATAACTTTCACCTTACTCTTTTGAATTTGAAGAAAGACACACTCTTCTAAACTTTCAAATCAAACAAATCGTAATCTAATGTTTGAAACTTGATTGAAGGAGATCCCTAAGTGCAATGATGACCAGTGCAAGAGAAAACAACTCCAAAACAAGTGAGAATCAATACACTAAGGTGTTTGAACTGACTAGAATAGGACTCTAAATTAGAACCTATCAACTCTTTGACAACAAGTGAAAGTGATCAGTGAAGGTTAATTAAGCTAGAAGACCTAGAAAAAAAAATTAACTTCATTCTAACCACGAGCAAGTCAAAGGAACAAAACCAACCATTCAAAAAATACAAACAATCCAAACACAAAGGCAGGAGGTCTTTTTCAAACTTGAAAGGCTTCTTTTAGGGGCCAGGACACACTTGAAATATAAGGGGAAAACATAACCCTCATCAGCTCTGATATCAATTTTTTTGTGACGAGAAGAAGGGCGCAGAAAGGTGGATCAACACGGATGTTTTGTATAAAACAACGTTGTCAGCGCAACTACGGATAAAAAAGACAATGAGCACTAAAAACAAGGAAAAAAAGGGGAATTTACAACCAACACTAGACTTGGCACACTGAAATAACTATCAAACCCTATGCAAACCTATAGAGACCTAAACAAGTTCAAATCTCAATGATTGGTCAAATTGATCAATGACCAACTCGAGAAAGGGAAGGTTAAGAGGCTAAAGCTCCCCACCAGAGTCGCCAATTATGTTGTGAAGATAAATCCCCTCTATTGCCAGAGGTGGTCTCTCTATCCCTAGGGTGTGTCTAGGAACTTGTGAGACATTCTAATGCAGACTTCCTTCACTAATATTCAAAATGAGACAAGAAATGGAATAGGGTTACCACTTCTTGACTCTATGCTTGAATTCTTTTATGATGGCCTTGTTCCACAATCCCTCAGGCTCGCTCCTTGCTACTAGTGGCATACAATTACCTACAGGATATTAAGAGGCAACAACATACGTAATCCAATACATAATATTCATTGAACATCAACTATCTAACATATCAAGGAACATTAGACTATTTTCACAAATGATTAGACAAATATAGAAAGAAAACATTATATGTTTTATTAATCAATATGAAATATAGATCTTACAACCCAGGCCTTGATGTCGGAGGCCTCCCTTTGGTGATGTGTGAGTCCTTCACCAAAGCTCTAAATCATTCCTTCTCTAGCATAGCTTAGGAGTTATCACAATACAGGGATGTAGAGGGTATGAATGATCAAACCATACCAAAAATGACCAACCAGTAGTGGAAGGATGGGGATCAATTTATAGGAAGGGAGAAGAGGTTGGGAGCCCATGAAATAAATAGGAAGTCCCACTTTATAAGGGACAAACCCCCATCGATAAGATCAAAGGTATAAAATCAGAGAGCTTGACCCTATCACCACATAATAACAACTAGCTCACCCCCTGGGAGCTTCTAGAGGTCTAAGTTTCTCCTCCATTTGAGGAAATATTTCCAGAAGGGGTTCAACACAGTTTTCCAAGGTAAAAGAGCGGTCACAACGCTGGGCCAGAACTTTCATCCTACCATCAACATGGGCAAGTCATTAGAGAAGCGCACTAACTCAAAAAATTAGGGCTTTGACTAATATTTCTTCAATTATAATTCAAGGAAGCTTTAATTGAGTCTTCAGGGGATGTCTTACATATTTTTATTAGGTGGATATATTTCACAAGATCTATCATAGGGAACTTCAGCATCAAGGACGGGAAGTGAGTAGAGAGACAAATTATTGTGTAACATCAACCTAACCATAGCTTGGCTCAGATGGTTGGCTGCATAGCACATATTTGGTCATGCGTTCACAAGATACATCAGTGAACCCACTAATTGTCGGTAAATGGTAGCATCCACATCTTCACATGAAGTGGCAGTATCCTTCCTCGAGTTGGTCGCTTGAGGTGTCTCCATGGGCTTACAAATATCCATGTAGAATCTCTGCAGCATCTCATTGGAATACTTTCCCTGAGACACAAAAGAAATTCCCCATCGCATTTCCATACATATAGCCTAAGGAAGTAGTACATGAGACCCATGTCCTTCATATGAAATTCCCTTGCAAGGTCCTCTTTGCAAGAGTTGATCAATTGTTTATCACATGTTAATATTAAATCATCAACATTTAAAATAATGATAAAAAATTTACCTTCTACCAAAATATGATAGAGTTCCATATCCTCTTCACTTTTGGTGAAGCCCAAACAATTAAGATAACTTTTGATCCTCGTGTACCAAGCATAGGGTGCTTTCTTGAGACTGTACAATGCTCCCTTGAGTCTGCACACATGAGACTCCTAATAAAATGTATCAAAACCTTCTTGTTTCTCAATAAACACCTCCTCCTCAATAACACCTTTGAAGAATGTTATTTTTATATCCATCTGGTGGATCTTCCACCCCATCTATGCAAATAGTGCAAGAATTGATGTAATGGATGAATACCTTGCTACAAGAGAAAAGGTTTCCTCATAGTCAATTCCCTCAACTTGAGAGAATCCTTTGGCCTGAAATTTGGCCTTGTACTTCTTTATGCTTTTGTATGTTGCATGCTAAACCTTGAAGATACATCTCGAACCAACAACTGATTTATCTATTGGTCTTGAAACCACTTCCCAAACAATTTTCTTGACGATGGATTTTCATTCTTCCACCATTTCATCAACACAAACTGCTTTCTCAACTACTTCCTCAAAAGAGGATGGCTCAATCTCTACAAGTTTAGTCATTATATCCATTTATCTAGTGTACCTCTCAGGTGACCTCCTTTTCCTGCAAAAATTTGAAGGAGTTCCACATTCTCCCTCGCATTTTGCACAAGTCTATCAGCTTGCCTGGTCATTTTCCTCCCTTCTCTCTATGTAATTGCTTGAGCATATGTCTCCACTCTCTTATCCCCTATTTTTGAGTACACCAAAACTTTCTGAATATCCCCCTTTGGAGCTAAAATCTCCTCTTCTGGTGGGATCTAAATCTCCCTCTCAAGAGAGCACCACATCACTTTCTCCTCATCAAAATTTACATCTCTTCATATAATTGTCATTCTGAGGGAAGGTAAGTACAGACTATATTTTTTTGGAGTTTTGGTGTAGCCCATAAAAACTCCCAACTCTGCTTCCAACTCAAGTTTCTTCTTCAAATATTTGGAGACATGCAAGTAAATAGAGGATCCAAAAATCCTTAAGTGAGACACATCTATCTTTCTCCTCAAGATAGCCTCCCCTGGTGTAATCATACCAATAATCTAACGAGGACTCATTTTTTGCAATTATATTGTTGTGTTATATGCCTCTACCCATAATTGTCGTGGTAGGCCTTGGTCATGTAGCATAGTTCTCACAGCTCCCACAATGCTTCAATTATTTTTCTTAGCTACCTCATTCTATTGTGGGTTGTGGGGTGATGTCATATCTCTTTTAATTCCTTATTTTACATAGAACTGATTGAATTCATTTCAAACATACTCACCTACATTGTCACTCTTGAGAGCCTTCACCTTCTTTCCAGTCTCTTTCTCAACTAGTGCCTTGAATTCTACAAACTTTGAGAATGTCTCATCCTTCTTTTGCATGAAGAAGATCCAAAACTTCCTTAAGAAATCATCAATAAAAATAATAAAATATTTGTTTCTAGCAGTGGAGGTGATTAGAGGCTCAGTATTTTAGCTCAAAAATGAAAGTTGTCAGAATTGAATGAAACTAGAAAGACGACGACCATCCCAGTGCAAGGAATCCAACGCAACTCATTTCGTTGGAGACTGAGTTCTGATGAATGAGTTATGGTCTATTGATCGCCATTCAAAATGGGAAATTTTGTATTAAAAAATTGCAGAACGGGTACAAGTTGATGACATGGTAGTCTAGTCAGCATTCAGGGAATCTTGTTCAGTTTTATTCGAATGGAACTGTGACAAACATTTCTAAGGTTCGATTGGCATGAATTTCTAAAGGACAGAGCAATGTTAAGGACCGATATATATCATATGGCAAACATTTCTAAGGTTCAATTCGCGTGAATTTCTAAAGGACCGACCCCACGACTCCCTGCCCACAAACGCACCCACCTACCCTTACACCATGTGCCAAGTTCTTAACTCTTATGGGCGTGGCCACATACTTGAGGTTTGTCGGCGCCAGAGTTGGGGTTCCAGACGGGCCCAACCCCCTCCCATGTAATCGAAGCACTAGAACCGAAGGCCAAAGACCATTTTTGGCAGAGTTTTTAAAACAACATTAAGCCATGTTATTAACCACGCTTATCATGCCACTAATAAGAGTTTAGCACTATAGCCCGTGATTAGCGCTAATCCAGTTGTTAAAAACACTTTAATACTTGTTTATCTGTAATTAAGTGTGGTTTTATCTTAGCGGAGATTTTGGCGGACCCGCTAAATATGGGGAAGCTCCACTTTTAGTGGAGTTAACTCGCAGACTTCCAAAATTAGTGGAGAAATTGGAGGAGAATTTGTTTTTGCCATAACTGAGGCAATTTTCAACCAAATTGGGTGTAGGAAGAGTCATTCTTAGCATATTTTGATGTTTTGGAGCAATTGGAACAAGTTGCAGAGGCAAAAGATATAATCTTCATAGGTTTTTGTTTCCGTGAATATTTTTGAACCCTAGGGCCACTAGGAGGGAAGGTCGTGCCCAAATCATCTAGTAACCAAATTGAGTAAAAAAATAGTCATTTCTGATATATTTCGATATTTGAAACTCTTTGTAATAGGGTCCAAGAGAATTTGATGCATGTGAACAACATTTTGAGAAAATTTGAGCTAATAGAGAGGCCCAAGCTATGGAGTTGGACCAAAGAGATGTAGCCCAGGAGGGGTGAACTCCTTCATCCAAACTTTGTTTTAATGGATCATTTTGTTATGGTTTGTTGTTGTTTATATTTATATTTTCCATCCATTTAAATTCATGCTTTATGCTTTCAAAAACACTCATAAAAATCAGCTTTAATTACATATTTGACACACATAAGCAACAAGGGAACCTGCACATCAATCATAAGATCAGTAAATAAGTTTTATATCTGAAATTAGAATTAGCTCAACAAAACTAAATTCAAATTCATATAAATTTGGTATCATAGCATGGTTTAAAGTAAAGGTTATTTTCTGGATAGTTGCTTGAAGTTTTGTGCAAGTTAATGGTTGCAAATTTGTGATGCTGACAAGGTTAAAGTTGTAGAAAGGTGAAGGGAAATTGTTTGTTGCAAGTCCTGAGATTAGGACCAGAAGAAGGAGAGATGAAAGAGAATCATCCTCACCAAAAATTACACTCATAACTGCACTTGAGGAACCTCACATTTTGTCTCAAAAAGTTGAGATTGAAGATGTGCAATTTGTACAAGAAGCTGAGGTGATTGAAGAGGTACAGGTATCAGAAGTTGAGCTTGAATCCTTAGCCATTATGTCAGGTGTTGGAGAGACTCAAGGACATTTAGAAGAAGAATATGTCAAGAGAGACTTCAAGGACATTCAGAAGAAGAATATGTCAAGAGAGACTTCAAGGAAATTCAAAGAATGGTTAAAATCATGTTTGATGCATTCACTATAGAAAGAGCAGGAGAAGGTTCTAAGCCTCCACATGGAGAAGGAACTTCAGATGGTAAGAATAATGAAGAGAAGAGTTTGAAGGGCAGCAGAGGAAAGACACCTCCATCTCCACCATCTTCACCATCCTCATCATCCCCATCAGCATCATCTTCCACCTCCACCACAAATACCACTCACACTCACTCAAAGGCCACAAAAGGAAAGACTCCATTACTTAAATTGAACATTAAATTTGAACTACCCATGTACAATGGCAAGGTAAATGCAGAGAGGCTTGAAAATTGGATACGTCAATTGGAGGTGTATTTCAAAATTCAGAACCTTCATCAAGACAACATAAAGATTCAGTTGGCTTCATTAAGGTTAGAAGGAGAAACACTAGTTTGGTGGGAAGCAAAGACTCAAGAGGAAATGTGAATCCATGGTAAGATATCCAATTCTTGGGTTGAGTTTATTTCTTACATTAAAAAACAGTTTTATCCATTAGCCTAAATGAAAATAGCTATTATGTGTTGGCAAAATTAAGCAACTCAAGGGTCAGATAGTTCAAGAATATACCCAGGAGTAAACTTGAATTCCCAAGATACATTCTTATAATACATTGGAGGTTTACATTCCCATTTGAAGCATACTATTCTTATGTTTAACCCAATAAATTTAGATGAATTTTTTGTACAAGACACACACTTAGAGGCAAGGGGAAAAAAAATAGAGGAGAAAAGTGAAAGTGAGGGTAAAGGGACAAGAAATTTTTATGGAAGAGGAAAAAGGAATGGCTCTATAAAAAGAGAGAAGGGAAAAATCACATGCAAAAACTGTTCAAATACTGGCCATGATGAAGACCACTGTTGGCAACTTCATCTAGAATTGAAACCAAATAGACTGAAAGCCAAAGAGAAGGGTAAAATTATTACTATCGCTGAACATGACTTAGGGCCAGATTCAGAAGATGAGACAAATATTACAGCCATGGGTTTGAAAGCTAAACATGTTGCAATCACTAGTTCTTCAAAATTTTGAAATGATACTCATGATGAAGATACAAGAATAGAACTTTTCCACATTAGAGTTGTCTCTAAACATACCAAGATTGATACACTTTTTTATAGTAGTGTTGTAGCCGCTACAACACCACCCAAAGTTTTGGGTATATTCGAAATTTCAGGTCCCCCTCTACGCGCTTAGTCGTTAAGCTCTTTCACCGGACCTGCAGTCAGTGACATCCCAGTGACCTATCCCCAACCCCTCATCAACTTTCTCACCATCATGATCAGATGTTGTTGTTGCAATCACACCATGTGTGGGAGGGATCATCCAGCATATGCTCGAATAAGAACTTTTTTGTGCATTGAGGATGTACATTAGCAGCCCTCTCGCCATGGGTCATTAAGCATGTTGTTTGAATACTTATCTTAAGCTCGTTAGTCTCATATTTTTTTTATCTAGGAACACCATTATCAAAGAGTAATTGTGATGTTGTAATTTTCCACACAGGTCAACCCCATGGGTGACAAACTCCTCAATCTTGTCATGACATCGAGGGAAATAAATTTGAGCTCAAAAACAAGGCCAAAGTTGCAAAACAGGGGAGGAGGAGGAGCAAGTGACCAATACTGTTAAAATTAGGATGGTGTGATAGATGTTTATCAAAGAAAGAACCTTTTATGTCACTGATGCAAAAAGCTTTCTTCACTAGTGTACACCAGATACTTAGAAACGCTCCATTTGGAAATGTCCGTACCGGATGCCATCTCACATAAACCAGAAGCATTTGCTATGATCTAAGCTTACGTAGGGGTCAGATGAAGTATTTATATTCTGAGATGGAAGGTATCTCACCTTAAAGGAAGTTTTGGAGATCCTTCACAATACCATCTCAATGTCGATGTGTACACACAAAGGAACACATTTCACCAATTCAACAAGTCTAACCTGAAGTATATTTCGGGTGAACAAAGTGGACATAGAATATTTAACTAAAGAAGGACAATCTCATTCAAAAGTGTTCTCGTGCTGAGCAGTAGTGCGAAAGCACACATGTTGGTGTTCGCAAGGAAATGGCACAGTTTCAAATGTCAAAAACACCTTTGGGGAACAACATTTATTAATCCTAAGCTACATAGTGTGGAATTATTTATGCTTCAAAAAATACAGTGTGGAAGAATGAAAGGGCCTTAAAACCCTAGTCTCCTTTGCTCTTACATATCCATAAAGTTTGTCTATACGAGACCATAGGAGATGGAGAACTTCAAATTGAACCTAAAAGTTTATGTTTAAATGCATAAACCTTTTGATAACCGGGCACATTGATGCATATGCAAATAAAGTCTCTAGAACCAGAAGATAGAAAGGGTCAATATTAAAAGGGCCATCAATGTAGCTTGAAAAAATGACTAGTCTACTATATGAAGTTGCATTGTTTTAGAAAAATTCTTGGGAAGGATATGCTTTCACTGTAAAATAGGAGGAGTATGATTGGAAACTTATCATCGACTTCACATTTCAAATACTTTCAGAAGACATCCTAGCTTAGTTGTTGTGTAGCAGATTTCAAATCTCAATTTTTCAAGGCAAGAAACATTCATATTATTACGTGGAAGCCTTGGCATGAAATTTTTTTATTCATTTGCATTTACCACCGCTAACAATCTGAGGAAAAGCAAATGATAAACGTTTTATAATTAAACTAGGGCGCGAACGCAATATGGTTTCCAAACCATGTGAGATGGTGGAGCGAAACTACATGGACACATTATAAATGGGCGCAATTATTTTGATGGCAGGGTTTTCAACCTATGGTAAAAGGTTTGGAGCAGATATATATATATATATATATATATATATATATATATATATATATATATATATATATAGAGTGGTCCAAAATCGTGTTTAAACATGGCAGCGAAATATTATAATAGACCTACAGCGGCACTGTTATAATAACTATGGTGCGATGATAGTAAAAAAATACCAGAGTTGTAAAAGGTTTGACGATCCATCACCTATGTTGTAAACGGTGCAGAGTTACGACTTTTCTAGAGGAGGTTACGATAAGCACAGTTGGAAAATCGTTTGTAATCAGAAAACCGAGATTCAATGGTGATTTTGTGGCATGGGCCACTTAATAACGTGGCCATATGCCATAATCAATGCCATTTAAGCAGTGTTATCTTTTTACTTCCAGCAATAGTGATCTCCCACGTGTCTGATTCCCCATCGAAACTCTTGATATTTGTTCACGGTGACTAGTAAAAAATTCCAAATTTCAGCAAAAATAACGATGATCGATGATGATGCCAAAGAGGCTGATAGTTCGGGCTTTATCTATTTTTCAAGGGCCATCAAAATAATCAGAATTCCCCAAAAGGTGTCGTTTCAAGCTTGGCCTCCACGTATGGAAAATCCAAGGTGTTTTTCATCCACGTGGCTCTATATTTGCCCAGTGAGGACCATTGGCGGCCAGCGCACCTGGAAGGGAGGAGTGAGAATGTAAGTAATAAAAAATCATGTGTTGAAAATGTGCATGAGGCTATGTCACTATTGCATGAAGGTGTGAATTGTCTGTTTGCCTTCATGAATCTTCTAAGGAGTTTGGAGTGAAACGCAAGGTTCAACTTTTCAAATGTATGGCGATATTTAACGTATGGTGTGGCAGGATTTCTTGAGGGGCAAGGGGTACATGTGTGAAGTGAGAATTACAACATCACAATTAGAAACCCCGTGATCCATATTGGTTGCCGCCCTAAAAACATGCGCACTCCAAAAGGATTAAAATACCGCATACAGTTTTTTGGCATGCATGATCCCACTTTCAAGATGGATCAAGCATTATGTAACAGACCGAACATACTAAGAAGAAGCATACATTGCTGTGTGCAGTAAAAGGTGAAAGGAATCGTGTTTGTCTGTAACGGGTCGCTGGTGCAATTTTGCATTAAATCTCATCATAGCAACTCCGTTTCGCTGAGCGTTGGCACTCAGATTCCTCGGATAAACATCTGATTCATCATAATTTCAACATTTCACACAAGGAAATCATGCCCAAGTGGAGATAAAGTCACGCGACCCCTCCAAGTCACTGAGTCGTAATACATGCTGCTGGAAAGGAAATGCGACCATGCAACTATGCGACCCCTCCGAGGTCACAAGGTCGTAAAAAGGTGTGCCCAAGGAAAGCTGCGACCAAGGAGATTCTCCGACTACGCGACCCTAGTTACAAAATGCAATTTGTCGTATTCAAGCATGGAATGATATTAGCTTGGCTACAGAGAATCGTTATAAAATCCATTTGTGCACGACAACTTCTAATGCGCATTCGGGACCAGTTGTCTGAAGATCTTAAGAACCCAGACAAAAGCAGCAGCTAGCCATCTGTGAAGACACTGTTGTTACTGCGACTTTGGTCACTAATATTTCCTTCTTCTAATTTTTGGCATGTTGTTATGACGCCTACTATTCTACTTATGTCAGAGTATCTTATGCGTTGCCCCATCAATTCAGGACGTGATGTCACTATTGGAACATTCCTATGCTCCACGCTTCTCTTAGTTAACAAAGATGCTCGATGGTTTTGTCCCAAGGCTGTCAATTTTTTGCAAGCTCTGTTGATGTCTGCGTTAGATACTAAGCAAAGCCTCAAAAGAGGGATGAAGTGAAATGCCCTACCCTTTTGCTGGAGCATCAAGAGTATAGACTTTGGCTACATCTTTCAAGTGGGGTATCCGTTTTACCTCAACCTTTGGATTTTTCTATGATCATGGAGACTAATGATGATGCGCCTCTCTTTGACTCAAACATATATAGGGTTGGCATACTTCTTTCTGTATCGGAAACGTTGAGAGGTTTTGTAAACATATATCATGACATTTTTTCGTTCCCTGAAGCATTTGCATCATTTGTACCTCTATTGCATGAAATAGTCAAAGAAAATAAGATACCTGAGACTCTCTGATTGAAGATGACAAGTATTGCTTCTCTAATAAATGTGAAAATTGATGAGCATGAAAATCTATGGCAACCATTGAGGATGCGAATGAAGAAGCCCATTCCTATCAAGCAATTCAATCCAAGATTTCAAGAGAAATTTGTGCATGGGAAAGATTATGATCCTGACAGAGAAAGGGCACAGAGAAAGCTTACCCTAGCCATTCTCTCTGATGATTCAGTAGCTCCACACTTGACCACATAGGGGTCTAAGTTTATTATTTTCATTCTTGCAGTTATTCAAACATGCTCTTAGTATCGATGTTAGATCATGAAGATGTGTAACCTAAGCTATGTGACCGCAGGTGGAAGCTATTGGTTTGCATGATGAGTTGGAGTTTTCCCAGCGAGCAAGAGGGCCTGTTTTCAAATCAAGGAATGGAAGATAAGGAATATTGCTATAAAATCCGGAGATAACCAAAACAAGGCCGCAAGTCGCAAATCTGTTCGAGGTCGCAGGTCGCGGATGGTCCGAGGTCACAGGTCGCAGATGGTCCAAGGTCGCAGGTCGCGGATTGTTCCAGGTCGCAAGTCGTGAAATCAGTGAGGTTGCGGATGTTGGCAAGTCGCAGGTCACATAATCCTTCAAGTCGTAAGGGAAACCAATAGAAAGGAAGGCGAAAAGCCAGGGAAGCCCAAAGGGCAAGTTTTGTCTTATAAATACTCCTTCGGGAGCTTGTAAATGGATCTTTTGTTTGAGACTCAAGCTGATTACATTGTATTACCAGGGTTATACAATTTGAGCATGAATACAACCATTTTGAAAAATCCCTTTGTGGATCAGATGTTGGTATATGTATGAGCACTATGAGTATTACATTGTTCAGTTTCTAAACATCTTTAGATTAATGGAATTGCATCTTTAATTCATATCACATTTGCATGACAGTTTGTTGAATACATGTTAATGATGGTTGAGTTCTTTTCACTTTCTTAATGAATGTTAATGAATTTGTTTATTAGAATTTGTGTTATCATTTAAAGCTTTTAGGAAGTGAAGGGTGTTTTTCCATAAAGAATTGTTTCTTTTATGGTCACAACAGCCTACAAGTATGACCACAGTGATGTGTTGTTAACAACACTTCCTTTGGCGCTTATGCTTTATCATTTCA
Organism: Pinus albicaulis; assembly: GCA_034641835.2. Taxonomy (NCBI): domain Eukaryota; kingdom Viridiplantae; phylum Streptophyta; class Pinopsida; order Pinales; family Pinaceae; genus Pinus; species Pinus albicaulis. Next base: position 711,592,969 of record CM076578.1, on the reverse strand, counting down.
TCTCGCTACACATAGTGTTATATGTACATTTAATGCATCAATCATATGTCTTGTATCATTCGATTAAGTGTGTATCCATAGGTTTATAGCGTTTAAGCGAGACCCAAAGAAAAGATAAATCAGCAGTAGCCTGACCCACACCCCGGACGGGATCCCTATTCCAAATGGTTCAAGATCTAATTGGGACCTTTTACCGGGGAGATCCCCTGCTGTTGGTCGGACGGATTTTCCCATCAATAGAATTGGCGCTAGAAGGAGGGCCTGTAGTTAATCTCATATATGTAATGGCTCGTTCCCAAATCATTCTCCCGAGATATTTGTCGGAGTTTTATGAGCCTCGATGTCTCATCCCCGATGAACTTATGTATCACTTGTCCCAGTTAAAATTTGATGGTAAAAACGGAGTGTCCATAACCCAACACCTTTCATATTTCTGTGACTTTGGTGAGTGCTACGAAATTGGCAATGAAGGTTTGAATTGTTTTCTTTTCTCCCTCACTCTCAAAGGTCGCACTAAGAAATGGTGCCGCACATCGCCGGAAGCTTCCATCCATTCGTTTGAACAACTCGCCAGTGAATTACAACAAGATTTTTAGGGGTATGATTTCTAGAACATATTAATAAAGTTAAATGACATCATAATGGAACCTTAGGAACCTCTAGATGAATTCTTTATCAGATTTGTTCATTATTGTTTTGAGTTCCCTGAACGGGATGTTGATGGGAAATGTTTAAGTGAACAGTTCAGGTATGTGATCCTCGTTTCCCTTGAACAATTTCAAGTAGCAACCCAGCCTGATCCTAGTGTTCCCTATGATGACCCACAAGTTGCCAGCTATTCAGACTGCGTCCCCAATGTTTCCTTGTCCATCTCCCCGAGTCCAGACCACATTCCGGCCTCCCAAGAGAGTATTGCTATTTGTGATATTCTTGCTCCTCCTCCTGAGTTGCTGAGTAGTGGAGTTGTGACCTTGAAAGTTCTGAGCAAGGATAGACACTTGCAAGAGGATAAAGCCTATTATAATACCTTTGAATCTTTCACGCACCCTGTCGAATCAAGGCTTGAAAACCAGATGGGCCCAACATCCCTCCAGGTTCATGAAACCTACCTTGAGTCCACTTGATTTCTCCCTAGACACAGTCCCAAATTTGATTCACATATTGATTATGAATCAACTCCTATCCCGGATGAAGTTGATTCCCTTACAGGGCCTGCCAGATCATTGTTTTCTCTGAATGACACGGATGCGCGTGTTGAAAATCCTTGTATGGTTAACGCCCCTATGGCTCAATATTTTCTTTTATTATTCCCCGATTTATTTCACGATTATGACACACCAGTAATTTCTCCGAGAAATTCAAAATTTCCTTATACTGGTATTGGCGACAATCATAAGCACGCAGATGTTCTTTCACAATCACAGTCCAAAATCGATGAATCTTTTAGATCTGATCTTTCTCACTTGAAATCTTTAGACAACCATAGGAGCGATTTCTTGTCAGGGAAACCTCAAGATGTCCCCTCTATTGATCCATCCCAATTGGTAACCCCTAGGGAGCCTAACATGCCAGGTACCCAAATTGATCAAATCGATGGTTACAGTGATCACTACTTCTCTGAAAAGATATTCACTAATACCGCTGAGGACTATTGCTCGTATCTTGTTCTCGACCAGATGGAGACACCAGAATTCGATAATTCGCTCTATGAAGATTCGAGTACCCATCAGGGAATCAAAGAACTCCCACTCTTGCCAACTGTCATCCCTAGTTCTTCAGACCCTGACGAGATCTCTCATACAACTCCACCCAGGGTTCCTCGGATTAGGGTTTTTGAAACGACAATTCCCAAGTACCATGCTCCTCCCAGCATAACCACGTCGGATATAATTTCATCTCGGCAGATTTTTCATTCTAATGAGGTTTCCTTGAGCACATATTCCTGTCCCCCAATAGCTGGTATGCAACAACCGATATACCCCAATTTATTCACTGGTAAGAAAACACCGGTCATTGTGTTTAATCTTTCCAGTTATTGCCCAGCCAGTACCAGTTGCAATGAGGCACTAACATGTGATTTTTGGAAAATCCCTCAACTACCCGAAAACCTTATGGTAAATCCACCCCATCCTGGAAAATCTAAAGAATCTGATACATTGGATTATCAATCTATCAATGCGCTAACATTTGACCGAATTGATACAAAGCCCACTGACATTTTGCAACTCACCACAATCCATGATCACATCCATTCGCTTGTTGATCTCGCCAAACCATCAAATTTGGGCAACTCCCCGATCGAAGGTCTAGAGTTTGTTCAAGATAGTGAGGAATCACAGCCTCCACTAAACATGGATTCGGATCCTCATACCCTTGACCAAACCCAGGAGCAACCCCAAACTAGGGTTTTCAAAACTAGGGTTTCTGCACTTGGGTGCGCAAGCATCTATAATTCACCTGGCACATGCTTATTGTTTCCATTCCATAAAACTAATCATCCTCAACACCATGATGAGGTTTCTGTATGGTTCGACGGATCCTATCGGATGGATGTTCCCGCAAATAGGCAATGGCTTACCCAGCGCCCATCAGAACTAGGATTGTGCATGAATGGATGTGTGTCATTTATAAATGTTGAGTTTCAAGAACATATTGCTGTGTATTAGGATGAGAGTGGAATTCAGCTTGCACAATCTATTTTGGCATGTTCTTTGGTAAGTTTCCATGATCTTCTTTCCATTGCACATGCTCTTCAGGTGAGTCTTGCTGTTGGTGCACGATTTTGTATGCTGGCTATGATTGCGAACATTGTCATTCTTGCAGGTCAGGAACTAATGTGGTGGCTGCACTGGAAAGTTGATTTCACATAACCCGATCGCATCATTGGTTAAGCTAAGGTTTTAGGTGTAGGCTAGCTAGGACCTGTTAATAAAAATTTGTTAGTTCAAATTTTTTGATTAGGTTTACTTGCCAAATTTTTACTTTATAATTTAAAAGTGTGTTTGCTATTTTTGTTTACTATTAATATCTTAGGCATCATCATGTTACAAGTATTTTCCTTTCATTTCCTTTTTATTTTCTTGTTGCTGCATAAATAATCACTTCTTGTATTGCGCTTCTTTTCCACCTACAATTGGTTGATCATTCTCGCACATGGCGTTGCATTTCATCTTGAGCCTTGCCTATTACATTGCGTCGTACATTGTCTTCCTCACATCATTTCTGAAAATTGTTGATATAGCTTTGAAAATATTCCACATATTTCCAATCACTGCATGAGCCCTCATTGAAACCCTACTGCCTTGCGGATTTGTTCTGCCCCCACTGCTGAAATAATAACCCCATTGTTTGCGTGAGGTTGCGGTGGCTATCTCAAGAGGCAAATTTCTCTTAGGATAGGTCATCAAAGTCGCATCCTCAACAAGACACCTATGAGTCCAAACTTATTTAGCCGGGGAGATACAAGCCGATTGCTTGTGGGAGACTGAATGAGTTTGAATGCCCTATACCCGTAACCTAAGCCTTGTACCCAGCATAGTCTTGGACGTCTTAATGATCTGTTTTGTACACTTCGCTTATTTTGGTGAATGGGATGTGAAGGTTTGGCACAAGGACAAACCCAAGTCAGGATATCTTTTATTTTCTATAAAACAAGGAACAACCTTTCTTTCTCGTAAAATAAGTCAGGATCCCTCATCTTCCCATGAAAAATAAGTGCCACGAGCACATGAAAATAAGTGTTGCAAGCACATGAAACAAATAAGGGTAAAGGATCGAGAAAGGCTTCTTGTGCAGAGAGGTAATGCAATGACTTCGCCGAGGTACTGACCAGACTCACTAGCAGTGGAGCAACATTTGTGATTTCTTGAAGTGACTCTGCCAGGGTACTGTCCAGGCCTGCTAGCAGTGGAGCAACACCGGAAAATTACTTTAAAAAATCCCGAGAATAATAAACCCACTGCTTTGCTCTTCACATCATCAACAAGTTACTGGCGTCTGTGAGCTTTCTCTTTGATGTGTCCTGATTATCGAGACCTAGCCGACGCACAAGGACTAGGCATATCTGTAAAGGCCAAAGTAATACAAAGGGTACCTATAGAACCTGTTCAATATTCCCTTGCATCACTATCTTGGCTCAGAATTTTGTTGTGATATTGACAGAGATGTTGGATTCTACCAGTGGTTCGCCATTTGTTGTAGCCGCTACAAAACCACCCAAAATTTTGGGTATATTCGAAATTTCGGGTCCCCCTCTGCTCGCTTAGTCGTTAAGGTCTTTCACTGGACCTGCAGTCAGTGACATCCCAGCGACCTATCCCCAACCCCTCATGAGCTTTCTCACCATCATGATTAGATGTTGTTGCTCCAATATGTGTTGGAGGGATCATCCAACATACGATCGAATAAGAAATTTTCTATGCATTGAGGATGTACATTAGCAGCCCTCTCGCCATGGGTCATTAAGCATGTTGTTCGAATACTTCTCTTAAGATCGTTAGTCTCATATTTTTTATCTAGGGACACCATTACCAAAGAGTAATTGTGATGTTGTAATGTTCCACACAGGTCAACCCCACGGGTGACAAACTCCTCAATCTTGTCACGACATCGAGGGAAATAAAATTGAGCTCAACAACAAGGCCAAAGTTGTGAAACAGGGGAGGAGGAGGAGCAAGTGACCAGTAATGTTAAAAGGAGGATGGAGTGATACATGTTTATCAGAGAAAGAACCTTTTATGTCACTGATGCAAAAAGCTTTCTTCACTAGCGTGCACTAGATACTTAGAAACGCTCCATTTGGAAATGTTTGTACCGAATGCCATCTCACATAAACCAGAAGCATTTTCTATGATCTAATCTTACGTAGGGGCCGGATGAAGTATTTATATTCCGAGGTGGCACGTATCTCACCTTAAAGGAAGTTTTGGAGATCCTGCACAATACCATCTCAATGTCGATGTGTACACACAAAGGAACACATTTCACCAATTCAACAAGTCTAACCTGAAGTATAGCCTGGGTGAACAAAGTGGACATAGAAGATTTCACTAAAGAACGACAATCTCATTCAAAAGCATTCTCGTGCTGAGTAGCAGTGTGAAAGCACACATGTTGGTGTTGGCAAGGAAATGGCATAGTTTCAAATGTCAAAAACACCTTTGGGGAACAACATTTATTAATCCTAAGCTACATAGTGTGGAATTATTTGTGCTTGAAAAAATATAGTGTGGAAGAATGAAAGGGCCTTAAAACCCTAGTCTCCTTTTCTCTTACATATCCATAAAGTTTTTCTATACGAGACCATAGGAGATGGAGAACTTCAAATTGAACCTAAAAGTTTATGTTTAAATGCATACACCTTTTGATAACCAAGCACATTGATGCATATGCAAATAGAGTCTCTAGAACCACAAGATAGAAAGGGTCAATATTAAAAGGGCCATCAATGTGGCTTGAACAAATGACTAGTCTACTATATGAAGCTGCATTGTTTTAGAAAAATTCTTGGGAAGGATATGCTTTCACTGTAAAATAGGAGGAGTATGATTGGAAACTTCTCATCGACCTCACATTTCAAATACTTTTAGAAGATATCCCAGCTTAGTTGTTGTGTAGCAAATTTCAAATCTCAATTTTTCAAAGCAAGAAACATTCATATTATTAGGTGGCGGCCTTGGCATGAAATTTTTTTATTCATTTGCATTTACCACTGCTAACAATATGAGGGAAAGCAAATGATAAACGTTTTATAATTAAACTAGGGCGCAAATGCAATATTGTTTCCAAACCATGTGAGATGGTGTAGCGAAACTACATGGACACGTTATAAATGGGCGCAATTATTTCGATGGTGGGGTTTTCAACCTATGGTAAAAGGTTTGGAGCAGATATATATATATATATATATATATATATATATATATATATATATATATATATAGTGGTCCAAAGTCGTGTTTAAACATGGCAGCGAAATATTATAACAGACCTACAACGGCACTGTTATAATAACTATGGTGCGATGATAGTAAAAAAAGACCAGAGTTGTAAAAGGTTTGACGATCCATCACCTATGTTGTAAACGGTACAGAGTTACGCCTTTGCTGGAGGAGGTTACAATAAGCACAATTGGAAAATCATTTGTAATCAGAAAACGCAAATTTGATGGTGATTTTCTGGCATGGGCCACATAATAGCGTGGCCATATGCCATAATCAACGCCATTTAAGGAGCGTTATCCTTTTACTTCCAGCAATAGTGATCTCCCGCGTGTCTCATTCCCCATCAAAACTCTTGATATCTATTCACGGTGGCTGGTAAAAAATTCCAACTGTCAGCAGAAATAACGATGATCAATGATGTTGGCGAAGAGGCTGCTAGTTCAGGCTTTATCTATTTTGCAAGGGCCATCAAAATAATCAGAATTCCCAAAAAGGTGTCGTTTCAAGCTTAGCCTCCACGTATGGAAAATCCAAGGTGTTTTGCATCCACATGGTTCTATATTTGCCCAGTGAGGACCATTGGTGGCCAGCGCACCTGGAAGGGAGGAGTTAGAATGTAAGTAATAAAAAATCATGTGTTGAAAATGTGCATGAGGCTATGTTGCTATTGCATGAAGGTGTGAATTGTTCGTTTGCCTTCACGAATCTTCTGAGTTTGGAGTGCAATGCAAGGTTCGGATTTTCAAACGTATGGCAATATTTAACATATGGTGTGGCAGGATTTCGAGAGGGGCAAGGGGTAAATGCGTGAAGTGAGAATTACCATAGCACAATTAGAAACCCCGTGATCCATATTGGTTTCCGCCCTAAAAACATGCACACTTCAAAATGATTAAAATACTGCATACAGTTGTTTGGCATGCATGATCCCACTTTCAAGATGAATCGAGCGTTACGTAACAGACTGAACATACTAAGAAGATGCATACGTTGCTGCATGTAGTAAAAGGTGAAAGGAATCATGTTTGTCTATAACAGGTCGCTGGTGAAATTTTGCGTGAAATATCATCACATCAACTCCCTTTAGCTGAGCACTGGCACCCAGATTCCTCGGATAAACATATGATAAATCATAATTTCAATGTTGCACACATGGAAATCATGCCCAAGTGGAGATAAAGTCACGCGACCCCTCTAGGTCATTGAGTTGCAATACATCCTGCTGGATAGGAAATGCGACCATGCGACTGTGTGACCCCTCCGATGTCGCAAGGTCATAGAAAGGTGTGCCCAAGGAAAGCTGCGACCAAGGAGATTCTACGACTACGCGACCCCAGTTACAAAATTAATTTGTCGTATTTGAGCATGCAATGCTATTAGCTTCGCTACAGAGAATCGTCATAAAATCCATTTGTGGACGGCAACGTCTAATGCGTATTCGAGACTAGTTGTCTGAAGATCTTAATGTTGGAAAGAAGTCAGGTCTCGCGGACAAGACCTAGGTTCAGGAGTTCTGGCCAACAAAGGGGTCCGATGTAGTCTAGGATCACACCGACATTTTCACCCTACTCCGGAGAGCAGTGAGTCTCACCCGAGGCATGCCGCAACCACATGCAGAAGGGGATTAGACCAATGGCAAGGAACAGAGTTGCAACTCATGATGGACAGTGCATCGATTATATAGATAGAGTCATGTACGCAAGAGCACTTAAGAAGCATTCAGACATTAGCAAATAAAATTTTAAACCAGCATAAACACATTACATGCATGTGAACCTCTCATTGAGACAACAACCTTTCATTATATTAATCTCTTGGCCAAGCCCATGATTACATAGCATCTTCAGCGATAGCTTACAACCCTAATACAGATGTACAAATGTCTTATGGAACAGAAATAGAGAAGATTAGGAATCACAGAGATGTCATGCATGATTTCCCGCAGTCGCTCTGTGCTTCTTCTCCTGTCACGAGCTTCGCAACCTCTGTAGCCTCTTCTTCTTTCAACCAGGTGACTGTTATTTTTTCACCCGCTATCGCGACTATCAGTTCCTCTGTGTCTTTTCTTCAGCTGCTTCCAGCTTCTCTCCTATTATCTGTGTGTTCCTCTTTCTGTCTTCTGCTATGTGTTTTCTTCATCTGTACTTGTGCGTGTTCTTTCTTCAGCTATCTCATGCTTCCGCGCCACCTTGATAGCTCTATGACTCCTGGTAGTTGCGACACGGTCGCGATTGCCATGTGTCTTCATGCCGCAACTCAAAAGGTCATCCTTTATTCAAAATTCAAAATTTTCTAACCAAGATTTCAAAAACAAGGGCCCCAACAGGCCCCAACCACAGTTCGTTGACTCGTCCCCGAGTCACAGTTTCCACCTCCATTGCCCCGCTGGATCCCGTGCCCTGTTCAGCCTGTGTGCTTTCGTCTCGTGCCCTTTCCTCCTATGCTCCTCCAAGTGGCTGTTCAAACAAGGGCCCCAACTCCGGGACCCTGCGGAGCGCTATATCTTTGAGCCCGGTGAAGTCCGACACAGCTTGCTGCCATCCCTGCATTAGCGAGTTTGCTTCCTCAGTGATCCTGGTGGCAGCGGCCTCCTCTATATTCACCAAGACAGCCCCGAACATCGTGGTAAGATGGGTCTTGGCCTTTGCAGCTAGCTGTTGTATTGATTTGGCACTGGCTTGAATGGGCGAACGAAGTTCCCGAATTATCTGCCTGGCCGTTTCTGAGTTGGCCTCGGTCTTGTGCATTTGAACCTCAAGCTCGTCTGCCTGGAAATATAGTTGATCTAACCACTCGGAATCTGTGGTCTCCTGAATTTCCCTGGAAATCTATTGCATCTGGGTGAAGATGGGCTGCGTTTTGACCGTGAGGGCGAGTGAACACTCCTGTAGACTTCGCAGGAGGTCGTAAGCTTCGCGCGCCACGGAGTGAAGGGTTGCCTGCATGTGAGCTGCCTGGGTCTGCTTGACTGCCACTTGTTCAGAGTATACAATCTACGGGTCAGGGAGCGCGGGCCGTGCGGCTAACGCCGCTTGAAGTTCCTGATTCTCCCTGCATAGACCAATGAAGGCAGACCGAATGTGGTAAGCCTGGACAATTACATTTCTCTCCACTATATCGTTAGGAAATGGGGCATGGTGAGCCCTTACAACGGGCCATAGGTCTGAGAATGCCTGAGTGACAATGGTGACCTACTCCTGTAGGTAGGCCTTCTCCTTGGTCAGTTGGTCGCGCTGTTCAGTAAGCGCTATGATCTGGTGGTGCTGCTCATCGCACCGCTGCTGCAGCTCCACATGGAGTTGTTCGGCCTGCAAGGCCGCCCTCTGAATGAATAGGTACATCTGGGCTGTACCCCATGTTTCTATGTTGGGGTTGCCGGAAGCACCCTGCTCCGGCAGTCGCTCCTGCAAAGGTTGCCCACTGGCCATTGATCTGTTGGAATTCTCAGGAGGGGACACCGGTGTCTGCTGCTGCGTTGAGGTGCCCATGTCAGAATCTGGCCGTTCTTGCTGAGTGGTCTGGCCTGTGGGAGGAGGGTCAGCATGCTCAGGCAGAGCCTCGAATGAGTCAGCCCCAACGTTGGCCAGCCGGGTAAATATAGTAGAGAAAGAACCCTGGGGTGTGGCCACGGGGTCGACTGGTGGTACTACGGCCGCAGTAATGGAGGTGACTTCAGCCCCATGGTCTCCTCGAAAGAGTTCCCGGATAAGGGGGTCGGATACAGTGGTAGATGAGTTTGATGGAACAGATGAAGTGGCAGGTGGATGGAAGGTGGAGGGAGCGGTGGACGGTGTCGTGGAGGTATGGGGGAGGCGAATATTGATGAATTCTGATGGGTCGATAAGGGGTTCCTCAAGAATTAATGTCCCTGTGAGTGCAGTGGGTGGCCAATCGTCATCAGTAAGGTCCACCACCAGATCAGTGACGGTGGTGCGGGCCCGCTTGGATGGAGGGGGGTCTAATTGATCAGGTCCCGGGCCCTTTTCACCCATTGGGGTGATGATGGGGCTGGTAGAAGTGAATAAGTTGGTGGGGATGGGAGAAGTGAGAGGGGAAGTATGGGACAGAGAAAGAGAACGACTGAGCTGGAATTGAGAAAATAAAGGAAACAAAGGGGCACCGCTTTAAATAACTTGGGTCGCCACATTGATACTTCATACCTGAGTATTGAAGTGGCGGACGACGGGGACCAGTGATTCAGGGAGTTCCTGTGAGGTCCCAGCTGCATCCTGAGAAGGTCCCGCCGCGGCCTGTGAGGGCCCTGCCGCGCCCGTCTCGGCAGGCTGTTGCGCTGGCAGCATCCGCTCAAAGTTGTATCTGGGGATCCCGTCATGGATGTGCTTTGTGACCCCCAACCACGAACATACCTCGCGGTGAAAGGTAGCATCGCCCAGCTGGAATTTGAGCGGCGCCATGTGGAAGGTGGCTTCCGGTACGCAAGTGGGGCGGAGGTAAGTGTGCCTATGGCTTACCCCGAACCATACCTGCTCACTATAGTCGTCCAACAGGTTCATGGGCACTCATTGCTGGTTAGCCACCACATCTATCATTAGCCCGTACCAATACCGAAACTCTTCTGCATTCACCTGTTTCGTGCTGGGGTCAGAGGACACCTGCCACAGGGTGAATTTCATCGCGAGGGGCTGGCTCGCGGTAGTTTCTGCCGACAGCCAGACAGGAAGAATGTGCCATTTCCACATGGCAAAAGCTACAATTAGGTAACCATAGATGAAACTAGTGGTGCGCTTATAATTCTCTTCGCATGTTGCAAACAGTTCTTTGAGCACGAAAGAACACCAATTCAGCCTGGTGCCTTGGACACAGTGCTCCGCAATGGAGATGGTATCCAAGGTGCACTCTCCTTTGGTATAATGCCACATTGTCTTGCTAGCAATGAGATAGCAAGCGAACCGAATCTCCGGCTTGTTTATCAGCTCAATTTTGGCGCCCTTCCCTCCCCGGCAAGTGCCATATTTGGCATAGAGATCTGTATCACCCGTCTTTCGTGTGCGCTTGGAAGATGTCTGACCGGCAGCGGAGACATCTGCGCCATTCTGGGACAGCCCTGTGAGGCGATGAATGTCTTGAGCGTGAATGGAGATCTCCTCGTTTAGCCACAAGGACCCATTCTGAATTCGGCTGAGGAGGAACCGGGTGCATTGCAGGGCCGGTCCGGTAGTCCCAAAGACAGGAAGAGTTCTTAAATTCATCAGGGACGATTGCTGGAGGCCCCTGTACTCTGGTCGCATTTGGTTGGCTGGGCTACCGCCTGGTGTGTAGTGATGCTCAATATATGTCTGCCAATGGAGGGAGGGGAATTCGACCGGGTCGGACAGGTTGGCGTCTATCAATGCTGCACTGTCGTATTTGCCAGCCAGTGACTCTGTTCTGTGGATCCGACTGTCCAGCGCCGGTTCAACAACGGATAGGAGAGCCTTTGGCATTTTGGCATGGCGCTGGTAAACCTGGAGAATTCGCCTGGAGCTTCTGTCTTGGTGCGGTGCGTTTTGAGACTTCAACCGCTCTGGTGTCGTTGCAATTGCCAAATTGAACTAGTCCAGCATTCTCATGCTGTTGGTCTCCATGCAAGTTATGTCATCACCTGGCATGAGCAGAGTTGATGAGACCCCATAACGATAATTAATTCTTGCTGGCCTTCTTGCCTGCGATAATCGTGCGATCGATCGCATGCCTATGTGTAATTTGACAGTTGCTGACGGCGGCATGGGGAAATGGGCGGACGCGATGGCTGAGGGAACTACGAATGATGGCAAATGATTATGGTACGGTTACTGCCTACTTATGGTAATTTATGATGCAAATTTGAGCGATCCTACGGACTGACAAAAAGGACTGACGGAAATGACCTGGACAGATACTGGCACGTGGATGGATCCTACAAGGATGACAAGCTGGACGGGCGCTGCCCCGACCACAGTCAGTTGTGGTGCGGCCCCTGCAACTAAGCGGTTATTGACAGACCACCTATGAATCAGAAAATACTCCCTATGCTCATCCCGGTTGCGGGAGAGTTATTCGACTAAGCTATGCTATGGGTGCTCTCGGGTGCGAGAGTTATTGATGAGAAGTGAAAGGTACTTAATCCTGGTAGGGTTTCAGGCGTGCACCATTCACCCACCCAGGGAGAACTGTACCGTCCAGTTGTGCCAACCGAACGGCTCCTGAGTCGCGAATCTCGATGACAAAGTAGGGTCCCAACCAGTGCATCTGGAGCTTGCCTGGAAACTTCTGGAACCGGCTATCATATAAGAGAACTTTGCTGCCGACTTGGAAGGTTTTGTTCTTGAGGTGGTGGTCGTGCCACGCTTTCTGCCTGGCCTTCAGAACCTTTTGGTGGAATTTCGCCAGGAATCGGGCCTCATCCAGCTCCTGTAGCTCCTGGAGGCGTTTCCGAAGTGACTCCTCTTCTGAGAACTGAAGAGAAGTAGCGATTAAAAGACTGGGTATGGTGAACTCGGCGGGAATCACAGCTTCCCGGCCATACACCAACTGGAATGGCGTCTGATTGGTCAAGCGTTTCACCATGGTCTGGTAGGCCCACAATGCCACTGGGAGACGCTCATCCCAATTGTCGCGCTGAGCATTGCAAATCTTAGTCAAGCCTTTTTCAAGAATTTTGTTAAATGCTTCCAGAGTACCATTGGCCTGCGGGTGGTATGGGCTGCTTTTGTGATGTTGAATCATAAATGTGTCCAGTAGTGACTTGACCATGGCATTAATGAAATGCGTACCCTGATCGCTGGTTAAGCTTCGTGGGCAGCCAAACTGGATGATGATGTGTTCAAAAATGAACCGGGCAGCTGTCTCCGCCGAGCAGTCACGTACCGCCACTGCCTCAGCCCACCGGGTGAGGTAATCTGTCGCGGTAATGATGTACCGAGCCTTGGAGTGTCTGGCGAATGGGGTGATGGGACCTACAAAATCAATAGCCCACTTTTCGAACGGCCGCAACACATGCACTGGGTGTAGCGGAAGCTCGTCCCGGTGAGAGGGCCTTCCCATCTGCTGGCAAACATCGCAGCGCTTCACGTAGGCCTTACAGTCAGCATGTACTTTCGGCCACCACAGGCCATCTTGGAGCACCTTTCTTGCGGTGGGTTTCGCACCCACATGCCCTCCCGCAACACCGCTGTGACATTCCCACATTACCGCTTCCTGTTCGTGGTCAAGGACGCATCTGTGCAACACCTCATCGAGGCCCAGTTTGTATAGCTGCCCCGCGATCAATTGGTAGTCGGCCGCCCGGACAACCAGGTGGTGTTTCTGGAGCGGGGTGTAATCCTGAGGGCATTGTCCCGTGGTCAGATAAGTGGCAATGTCAGCCAAGTAATCCGGTATTGCTTCGACTCGGAAGAGGTCGGCATCTGGCAGTTGATCGTCCAACGAGCCTTCATTCTCTCCTGTCTCCAACCGGGATAAATGATCGGGACCGACATTCAGCCTACCGGGCTTGACAATCACCTCGAACGTGAATTCCTGGAAGAGTAGAAGCCAGTGACAGATCTGTCCTTCCAAAACAGGCTTATTTACCAAATACTTCAATGCAGAATGGTCCGTAAAGAATTTGAATTTGCCACCCAAAAGATAGTGGTAGAACTTCTGGAGGGAGTACATCATCGCCAGCGCCTCCCGCTCAGTCGTGGTGTAATTCTTCTCCGCATTCAATAGCTTGCGGCTGGTGAAATAGACCGGATGGTCGAGGGTTGTCTCTCCTGGTTGCGCCAAGACGGCTCCGAGTGCAATACTGGAAGCATCAATATGCACGTGGAACTGCTTATCCCAGTCGGGATGAAAAAGTATGGGCGCTGTCGCCAACTTCTCCTTCAAGGTGTCAAGGGCCTTCCTACACTCCTCCGTCCACTGGAATACTTTTGACTTCCGCAACAGTTTCTCCAAAGGGGCCGTAATCTTTGCGTAGTTGCGGATAAACCGCCTGTAATATCCTGTGTGCTCGAGCAGTGCCCGCAACTGCTTCACGGTTTCGGGGGCTTCCATGTGAACTATGACCGCGACCTTGGCGGGATCGACACAGACCCCTTGCTTGCACACCATGTGGCCTAAGAGTGTGCCAAATGGAACTGCAAAAATACATTTCTTCAAGTTCAAGGAAATCTGCAGCTGACGACACCGGTCAAACATAATACGCAAAAGGGTGGCGTGTTTCTTCAACAGACTGTAGACAGTCCAATCGTCCATGTAGACCTCCAGGAACTTGTGAATGTACTCCCGAAAAGTAGCAATTACAATCCGGGAAAACACATCCGGTGCGTTCTTCAGACCAAACGGCATAACGTGGTATGCGAATGATCCCCACTCCGTGGTGAATGTCGTCTTTTCTTTGTCTTCTTCGGCAATGCGCACCTGATGGTAGCCCGAAAACCCATCAGTGAAGGAATAGGATTCGTTTCCCGCAACATGATCTAGAACTTCATCACTGAAAGGAGTGGGAAATGGATCGTGGATGCAGGCATTGTTCAGACTCTGGTAGTCTACGCAGACACGTATCTCCGATTTGTCCTTCTTGTTCTGAATGACAATGGGACTCACCCACTCTGCTTCTTCTACTGGAAAGATAAGACCTGCAGCCAGCATCTTTTCGTTCTCCATATTGACCTTTTCTTTGATACGTGGGTTCAGCCTGTAGGGTCGGTGCTTCACCAGCCTGGCCCCCGGCTTCAGCACGATGCGCACTTCGCCAAGATCCCCCTTGATCCCCTTCAGGTCTGCAACCGAGGACGGGGACAAGTCTTCGTATTCCCAGAGGAGGCTGAAAATTTCTTTTGTCGTTTCCTCGTCCCAGTAATCTCCCACCATTGCCAACTTGGGTTTCTTGTCTATTCCAATGTTCAGCTTCTTCATCTTTAGTGGCTATAAATGGACTCCTTCAGTCGTCGGCTCTTCACTGATGTTCCGCTCGCCTTCCTTTTCGTCAAAATAGAGATGCCTGAGGTCCTCTAGACTATCATCATCCGGATCGCCGTCATTCCGTTGGAAAACCAACTTGCACCTGGCCTCAGGTCGTGACACAACCGGGCCCCCGTCGGGCTCAGGATGGCGAAAAAACAAGACCTCCTTGATTGCCTGTAGGGCCCGAGACTCCTGCGTCGTCTCCCCTTCGAACGAGAAGCACCGAACGAACTTGTCCATGACGTCCTAACAAGAGTGGGTTCCCCGTTTCTGTTCTTCCTCTAGGTACCAGGCCTGGGGGATTGTATCCAGGGAGTGGATAAACCTGTGGACCCACAGCTCCTCAGGGTACCTGGTGTTGTGCCACTGCTCCTCACAGGCCCGCAAATGGTGTCGCAGGTCAGAAGTTCCGTGATACTTAAGCATACTGCGAGGTCCTTCATCCTCTTTAAAGTGTGCCCACAGAGCATCTGCCACACAATCCCATCGCAACAGAGTGTTGCGGTGATTTTTCCACCACCGAGCTGACGTGGATTGCAAGGTCACATCCAAAAGTGGCATCCGGCTTTCGTCTGGGACCATGTCTTCCACCTTGGTAATAAAAGTATTGACAGCTTGCATGTTTGACAGGGTGGGATATCCACGGATCTCAGTCCCCACCCATCGGACTTGGGCAATGGTAGCACATCTCCGCGTGGTGGTCTCATACCCCCCTTGCTGCCAGTCTTCCCACACGAGTTCGGATTCAAACTCCGAGCTCTGCACACTCCGCCAACTGACAGAGCCAGTTGCTGTCGGGTTAATATAGTCGTCCCGCTTTCTTGCAGTCATCTGATAAAGGTGGTCCATCATCTGAGCATCCTCCCGATTATCCACTGTTTCCATATATCGCGGGCCCTGATACGGGTCAAGGGGCTGGGTGACCCGTACCTCCCCATCCTCAAAGATCATCAGCTCCTTTTTAAGGTCGATGATGGCGTAATTCTCAAAAGCCCAGTCAATGCCGAGTAAGGCATGATAAGGATCCTTGTCGCCCATGATATCAATAACCTCAAAATCGGTATATGTCTTCACCCCCGCAATGTCGACCTCGACACCCTCGAGCCGACCGATTGGCAGAATGCAGTACTGGTTCGCCATCCTAAGTTGGATTGGCGAGTAGGCCAGCTGTGGCCTTCCAAGGGCCTCCCACGTCTTTCATGGCAGGATGTTGATGTCGGACCCCAAGTCCAGTATGGTATCGCTGATTTGGAATCCCGCAACCTGCGTGTTAAGCCGGAATTCTTCGCCTGTTCGTTGCTTGTTCCGCTTGATGCGCTGCACATATTGAGGGGCAGCGCTAGTTAGATCTCTAAGTCCTGTGCAACCCTGCAGTGCTCCTTCCAAAGCATGCTTGTGCTGCTGCCGCAAGGCAGCATTGTCAACAATCTTGAGGAATAGCTGGAGCCAGTCCTCAATCACAGTACCTGTGATGCTCTGCGCCCCAGATTCTGGCAGCACTAGCTCCTCCAGACCTCCCGCGTCCCGCAGCTGAGCGAACGCCTCAACTGCCTCCTGGAAATACTTCTTCTAGGCTTCGGGCCTGATTAACATCTTCGGGGATGCCGGCCGAACCACTCGTGCTGGCTCCTTCCCGTGGGAATCCTCCCCAGTTTTCTTCCCGCCCCTCGTCATGATCGCGACGTTCTGCATGTCTGGGGTCGCGGTCCCTCGCGGCTCTAAATTTATCAGATTCACTCCCCTCTGCCTCGCCCGTTCTTCCCACTTCTTGATGAGCTCTAGATAGTCCTCTGTGGCGTGGGCGTTCACCCGGCACTGGGAACACCAGGGTCGTCGCGGAAGGGGACATTCTTGAGCCACGTATTCCTGGGGTAGCCTGCCATGGCTTCAATCTTCATGGCTCGCTCCAAGGCGTCCTGCAAATTATCAATCTTCTGCTGAGTGAGAGGGGTTCGTGTCAAGGGAAGCAGAGACTTGATGAACTAGCCCCTCTGGTGGTTTGGATCGATCGGGTAGCTGAGTTTCCTGATCGCGTCCTTGAATCACCGCATCAACTCCCACGCAGTCTCACCTTCCCTCTACTTAATTTCCCACAGCTCGGACAGGCCCTGCTGGTCTGTCTGGGGAAGCTTGAATTCGCGGAAAAAATCCCACTTTACGTCTGCAATTACGGGGTTAGGATGAGCCTCGGACCACTTGATAAACCATCGCAGAGCCCTCTCTCTGAGCATGGTTTGGAACTCTATTAACTTCCCTGCATCTGGCGTCTGCCGAGCCCTCCAGATGGCTTTGCACAGGTACCAGTGTTGCTCTACATCATCATTGCCCTGGCCAGAGAACTCTGGATACCAGGTGAAAGATCCAGCCATGTGTACTTGCGGAGTATTGACCAGGATAAATCCTCCAAGTCCTGGTTGCGTAACGGTTCCACTAGGGAATACAACACTACTAGTAACGCTACTATTACTGGATGTTACTGACGCTGATGAACTATTGTATGACTGACTCAATGCTTGTAACTGAATGAAAATATTACTTAAAGGTTGATACAATACCAGGGGAAGGTAGGGATCCTGGCCATGCAGAATGTGGGAAGTAGGGCTGCCTGGAGGGGTGAGTGACGTCTTCTCTTGAAACATCCGCTGCATCACGTCGTGCCATTCGTCATCAGAACTCTCTTCGGGCTGCATCTTTCCATCGTCTTCGTTAGTCACCATCTCTCTTCCTCGCGTCGCTGGCCTCCCATGCACCCGTCGCACTTCCACTGATGTCCTGTCTTCTTCCCGGGTATCCAAATCCATAATTCCTATCCTCTAAGGCGCCTCCTTCTGGTTCTTCCTTGCCGCTTCCCATCGGTTTAAATCCCGCATCACCCTTTTTCGCCACCTATCCGCAATCTGCGCCCGCCGATGTGCACGTCGCTCCCTCAACTTGCGTGCGGCCTCAACATCCATTCCCCGCTTCCCGCTTTCACATTCTACGTAGCATTTTTCCCTTCTCCCTTCCCCCAGCACGAGTGGTTTACGCTTCCATACTCATTTTGTGGAATTCAATCAACCCTTCATCCACCATCAGTGCTTTAATCCACAGTGGAATCTCCTTAAGCAGCTTCCCTCTTAGCCCTGAGTGGAAGACAGCCTCGGCCTTCGAGAAGGATTGATAGCACTCAGCAGCAAACTCCACAGTGTATCCTTCCAACGTGGTCCTTACCCAAAAATCCACCGCGTGGGTTAGTTCAGTGTTCACCCGATGCAGCGCCACCAGATCTTCGTGCACCCACCTGCGGTTTATCTTCCGCAAGCCCTCTCGAGGCACCGTCGCTCGTAATCTCCGCAACCAATTGTAAAGGTCGGTAGGGAACCTTCCCCAGAAAATTTCGTATGTATCACTGGCTGAGTCAGAGAAAAGGACGAGCTCCTTGATTGCCACCTCATTTTGCTTGGTCAGCTCTGCTTCCTGAGCAATGAATTGGTCTAGATGATTATCCCACCATCGCCGTATCTCTCCTTCAAAAATCCTCGATACCATGATTTAGTTCCCCTCAGAACATGCAGGTCCCGGCAACGGAACCATTTGTTGGTGAGAAGTCAGGTCTCGTGGACAAGACCCAGGTTCAGGAGTTGTGGCCAACAAAGGGGTCCGATGTAGTCTAGGATCATGCCGGCATTTTCACCCTACTCCGAAGAGCAGTGAGTCTCACCCGAGGCGTGCCGCAACCACATGCAGAAGGGGATTAGACCAATGGAAAGGAACAGAGTCGCAACTCATGATGGACAGTGCATCGATTATATAGACAGAGTCATGTACGCAAGAGCACTTAAGAAGCATTTAGACATTAGCAAATAAAATTTTAAACCAGCATAAACACATTACATGCGTGTGAACCTCTCATTGAGACAACAACCTTTCATTATATTAATCTCTTGGCCAAGCCCATGATTACATAGCATCTTCAGCGATAGCTTACAACCCTGATACAGATGTAAAAATGTCTTACGGAACAGAAATAGAGAAGATTAGGAATCACAGAGATGTCATGCATGATTTCTCGCAGTCGCTCTGTGCTTCTTCTCCTGTCACGAGCTTCGCAACCTCTGCAGCCTCTTCTTCTTTCAGCGGGTGACTGTTATTTATTCACCTGCTATCGCAACTATCAGTTCCTTTGTGTCTTTTCTTCAGCTGCTTCCAGCTTCTCTCCTGTTATCTGTGTGTTCCTCTTTCTGTCTTCTGTTGTGTGTTTTCTTCATCTGTACTTGTGCGTGTTCTTTCTTCAGCTATCTCATGCTTCCGCGCCACCTTGATAGCTCCGCGACTCCTGGTAGTTGCGACGCGGTCGCGATTTCCATGTGTCTTCATGTCGCAACTCAAAAGGTCATCCTTTATTCAAAATTCAAAATGTTCTAACCAAGATTTCAAAAACAAGGGCCCCAACACTTAAGAACCCAGACAAAAGCAGCAGCTGGCCGTCTGTGAAGACGCTGTTGTTACTGCGATTTTGGTCACTAATATTTCCTTCTTCTGATTTTCGGCATGCTGTTATGATGCCTGTTGTTCTACTTATGTCAGAGTATCTTATGCATTTCCCCATCAATTCAGGACAGGATGTCTCTATTGGAACATTCCTATGCTCCACGCTTCTCTCAGTTAACAAAGATGCTCGAAGGTTTTGTCCCGAGGCTGTCAATTTTTTGCAAGCTCTGTTGATTTCCACGTTAGATACCAAGCAGAGCCTCAAAAGAGGGATGAAGTGAAATGCCCTACCCTTTTTCTGGAGCATCAAGAGTATAGACTTTGGCTGCGTCTTTCAAGTGGGGTATCCATTTTACCTCAACCTTTGGATTTTGTTGTGATCATGGAGACTAATGATGATGCGCCTCTCTTTGACTCAAACATATACAGGGTTGGCATACTTCTTTCAGTATTGGAAACGTTGAGAGGTTTTGAAAACATATATCATGACATTGTTTCATTCCCTGAAGCATTTGCATCCTTTGTACCTCTATTGCATGAAATAGTCAAAGAAAATAAGATACCTGAGACTCTCTGATTGAAGATGACAAGTATTTCTTCTCTAATAAATGGGAAAATTGATGAGCATGAAAATATACGGCAACCATTGAGGATGCGAATGAAGAATCCCATGCCTATCAAGTAATTCAATCCAAGATTTGAAGAGAACTTTGTGCATGGGAAATATTATGATCCTGACAGAGAAAGGGCGCAGAGAAAGCTTACCCTAGCCATTCTCTCCGATGATTCAGTAGCTCCACACTTGACCACATAGGGTTCTAAGTTTATTATTTTCATTCTTGCAATTATTAAAACACGCTCTTAGTATCGATGTTAGATCATGAAGATGTGTAACCTAAGCTATGTGACTGCAGGTGGAAGCTATTGGTTTGCATGATGAGTTGAAGTTTTCCCAACAAGCAAGAGGGCCTGTTTTCGAATCAAGGAATGGAAGATAAGGAATATTGCTATAAAATCCGGAGATAACCAAAAGAAGGCTGCAAGTCACAGATATGTTCGAGGTCGCACGTCACGGATGGTCCAAGGTCACAGGTCGCGGATTGTTCCAGGTCACAAGTCACGAAATCAGTGAGGTCACGGATGTTGGAAAGTTGCAGGTTGCAGAATCCTTCAAGTCGCAAGGGCAACCAACAGATAGGAAGGCGAAAATCCAGGGAAGCCCAAAGGGCAAGTTTTGTCTTATAAATACTCCTTCAGGAGCTTGTAAATGGATATTTTGTTTGGGACTCAAGCTGAGTACACTGTATTAGTACTAGGGTTATACAATTTGAGCATGAATACAAGAATTTTGAAAAATCCCTTTGTGGATCTAATGTTGATATATGTATGAGCACTATGAGTATTACATTGTTCATTTTCTAAACATCTTTAGATTAATGGAACTGTATCTTTAATTCATATCACATTTGCATGACAGTTTGTTGAATACATGTTAATGATGGTTGAGTTCTTTTCACTTTCTTAATGAATGTTAATGAATTTTTTTATTAGCATTTGTGTTTTCATTTAAAGCTTTCAGGAAGTGAAGGGCATTTTTCCATAAATAATTGTTTCTTTTATGGTCAGAACAGCCTACAAGTATGACCCCAGTGATGTGTTGTTAACAACACTTCCTTCAGCGCTTATGCTTTATCATTTAATCTCACTACGCATAGTGTTATATGTACATTTAATGCATCAATCATATGTCTTGTATGACTCGATTAAGTGTGTATCCACAGGTTTATAGTGTTTAAGTGAGACCCAAAGAAAGGAGAAATCAGTGGTAGTCGGACCCACACCCCGGACATGATCTCTATTCCAAATGGTTCAAGGTCTAATTGGGACTTTTTACTGGGGAGATCCCTTGCTATTGGCCGGACAGATTTTCCCATCAACATGTGGGTCACAAGCTAACTTGATTTTTGAATATTTGGTTAAGCACCTAGGCCTTGAAATAATTAGACATCCAATACCATATCCTTTAGGTTGGTTATGCAAGAATGCAAACTTGCAAGTTACAGGGAAGTGCTTACTAAGATTTTCCATTAACTCAAACATTCTTTATGAAGTTGAGCTTGATGCGGTGTTGTTGGAGATATCAGGTATTGTATTAGGAAGTACTTATCTATATGATAGGAAATTCTTATTTCATCGCCATGAGAACAAGTATCACTTGTTTAAGGATGGTATTGAGTACAGCATTAGAGTTCATAAGAAGAAGACAAGTTTGTCTCTTATGCATGAAATTTAAATGAAGAGGATAGTAAATGCAAGTCAGAACTTCACATTGTTGATGATCAAACAAAGAGATGTATTGAATCACACTTTAAAAAGGATGCTTGTGTTTGCAATGATTTTTTTCAGGATGTTAATAGGTTTCCTTTGAAAGA
Organism: Pinus albicaulis; assembly: GCA_034641835.2. NCBI lineage: Eukaryota > Viridiplantae > Streptophyta > Pinopsida > Pinales > Pinaceae > Pinus > Pinus albicaulis. Next base: position 711,571,197 of record CM076578.1, on the reverse strand, counting down.
AGGTCAAAAAAATTTGTAGCAGTCAACAATACTGTTGAGCAGTGTTGGAAACAAGATGTCAGTGCAAGAGGGTGCAAAGGTAAAAGAGAAAGTGACAAAGAAACTTGAAAAAGAAGGCATCGGTTCCAAAAATTCTTATTGTTGGTTTCGAAAAGGTACACGAAAATGGCAAAGATACTTTGTCAAGAGTCGATGCAAGTACAAAGCAAGAACAACAAAAAATCGCCATGCTGATAGTGTGCAAGGTGAGAAATTTTTTAATTTTCCTTTGATTTTGACCAAGGTAAGAACAAGATGGTTTCTGCAAGAATAGATTGTTGTTCTGAAAATTTAGAAATATTGCAGCATGACGGTGTTAATGATAGCAAGAGAAGGTCGCAAGAATCAAAGAAAAAGTTGAATTTTTGTGAAGAGCTCCAAATGATGAAGTTGGGAAAATTTCCAACAATACCCTCATCCACATGATCAGTTATCAGAAGATATTTTGGGGTCCAAAAGGCTTCTAGTGGGGAGGAATGATGACAGGCTTGGTATTTTAGCTCAAAAATGAAAGTGTTCATAATTGAATGAAACTAGAACGACAACGACTGGCCCGATGCAAAGAATCCAACACAAATTGTTTCGTTGAAAACTAAGTTCGGATGAAGGTGTTATGGTGCGTTGATTGTCGTCTAGAACGGGCAATTTTTTATTAAAAAATTGCAGAACAAGTACAGGTTGAGGACATGGCAGCCCGGTCAACATTCAGGGAATATTCTTCATTTTTATTCCAATGGGACTGTGAAAAGTGTCACTACGGGAATCACCAGTTTGGTTTGTGAAGGAGAAAATTGCCCAATGACCTCCTAAGGTTGAATTTTGGGTTCATGATATTATGTGCTGGAAATGATTTTTTTTTAATTAATAAATTAAGGTTGAATTTAATATATATATATATATATATATATATATATATATATAATATTATTTTCAAACTTTAATTAATTTTTTAAATAATACGCATATAAATATTTTCATTAACCTATAGTTAAGAATGCATATATGTGGCATATGGTTCAAATTGTTCAAATTTCATATGTTGGGTGCGATGTATGTTTTAACTATAGAGACAACATATATATCAAACATTAACCAAAAGTGGATATATTATTGTGCTATGGCAAAGGACCGATATATATATCATATGGAAAACATTTCTAAGGTTTGGTTGGCACAAATATCTAAAGGACGAAGCCATGTTTTGTATTGAAAAAATATGGGCAGAGTTCGAGGTTAGACCCCACAACCTCTTGCCCATGAACGCGCCCGTCAATAGCAGATATTTGCACTAGGACCCCATGTTGATCGACACTATGTATTAATGTCGGACCCACGTCGATCCTCTTTTGGAAAGTTTTTAAAATAGAAATGAAGTTTCTAGGACTATAAGTTTAGTGAGGCAGTGAGCTGGAAGTTTGTTTTGAGGATATGGCCACGGAATTCCCCTTTGGGCTTCTTCTTCCCAAGAAATAGGAACTACTCCAAAGGATAAGCTCTTTTCCCATTATTTGAGGGCCCATAACCTCCTCCTCCATTGTTATATAAGGATACCTCCTTCACCTCTACTACTTTAGTTAGCTAGAGAGGAGAAGCAATTATAGCTTTGGGAGAATAGTGTAGAGTGTGATTGTTTTTGTGTGTTAAGAACATAGTTAGATCTTTTACCTTTGTGTATGAGGGTGTCGCAAATGTGCTTGGATATGGATCTATTGAAGGATAGCCTCAACATTAAGGCTTGGTTGTAAACTCCCCTTGTCTTTATCACAATAAAATGCAACTGATTATTATCTTCCATTCTTGTTTTCATTTATAATGAGATTTATAGCATTCCTTGATCAGTTAGATAGGTTGTAATTGTTTTATGTTTTTTGTGGTTTTACGCTTGTAATGGTATCTTTAATGTCTATTCAGGTAATCAAATGTTGGTAGCAGCGTGTATCGAGCTTGAGAATAGTGACACATCAAGAAGCTTCGATGGAAGATGACAACAAAGCATTAGAACAAGGTAGGTCATCTTCCTTGCTCTGAATTTCATTTACAATCTAGGAAGGTAGATGAGTATTATGTTCATGTAGTTGCTAGGCCCACCCTAGGTCTAGAGGGACTGCCTCTGTCTGTAGAGGGGATTTATCTGCGCAACACCCATGCCTATACTTTGGGAGAGCCCGAGGGTATGAAGGCCTAAAACCTCAATGGGACCTAGGGTTTGAATGTTTGAGTGGTTAGGTTGGCTTCTGGAGGTCCTGCTGTTGATGTGGAAGGTTTGTGTGATGTGTTTCTGTTGATTCCATTTCCTTAAGGTTGCTTAGGAGGTTGAATCTAATCATAGTAACTCTTCGTCACATGTTTACTCCAGTTGGTTAGTTACTTAGGTATATTTGGGATGAGGGTGTTACACACCCTGTCAAGAAATAGGATCTAAACATAGCTTAAATAGAGGCCTACAAATAAGGAATAAAATCAGGCTCCACACCCAACAATAGAATGAGGTAGGTGGAATTAGTTTGTTGATAGTAGATGCTAGCCAATACTGGTAAAAAAAAGAAAGAGAGAAGAGGTACATGAGAAGTTATACGTAGGGGGGAAGGTTATTTTATGCGAAAGAAAAATCAAACCTCATACAAAGAGTGCGATAGATGAGAAATCATGGTGCATAAGGTTTGAGTGACAATGGAGTAGGCCCCATTGTCATAAATGGAGAGATACCATTCCATCTATCATCCTTGGGGAAAGAAAACCTTAGTGGAAGCTAAGGTAATCAATATCAACTAGAAAATTTGGTTTAATCCTTAGAGTATACATCCTCACCCTCTGGGATATGCATCAAGGGTGATTATACTGCAAGAAATATCACGTTGCATCCCATCCTAAGGTTAGGTGGAGAAGCTTAGTCCCTAACTCAGTTACAGTCTACATTTCCCATAAGTATATACCCCTTTTTTACTTATGCCATGAATTTCTCATAATCGAATGTACTGTCTACTGAATGTTTTAGGAAGATTCATATGCAAATGATTTCACTAAGTATTTATAATTGTTATAATTTGGATAGGGATATAGTGAATCCCTTAACATAGTCATTGAGCTATCAACTGCCTGAATATGTGTTTTTTTGTGCTTTGTGCTAATGGATTTTTACGTTACTCTGATAGTTTATTAGTTTATGCACTGAGGCTTCTGAGTTGTAGCTATCCTTCATTGCAATATTTTGGTTTTAACTATGGAAATAGATATTTTCATTTCCTTGAACCACACCTTGAAATGGATAATCATTTTGGAGAAGCTATTTTATGTTTCTTCTTAGAAAGCGGAGTGAATATGGGAAACGCGTTAAAAAAAATGAGGACCACTGTGAAAGCCTTCATTAAGAACTTGATGCAATTGTTTTCAATAGAATCCCATGTGTCAAATCTATTTTTTTTCTTATTTATACAATTTTATGGTTTTTTTCTCTTGTTTCTCAACAAACACTAGTAGAAAATGAGAAATTAGTGGCTAGGTGACTAAAACCGTTAGTCACCACAACTTTTCCAAGTGAAATACTACCAAAAATGAGAAATCTTAAGTGTCCCAACTAAACATGAGTAACGTAAAAGACTAATGTAGTCTTGGGTTAAAATACATTACTAGCTAATAAGTAATACAACTAAAAATGACTAACGTTAATGACTAATTTAATCTAGGAACAAAAATATGACTACCTAACAAGTACTACAATAATACGAATTAGTTGTTTATGTAGTCATTTTAGTTGTGCCACTTCAACAATCTAAACTTATAAGTGAATGTAGCTCATTTGCACACTAATTTTTTTTCCCACTAGCATAAATACAATTTAACAACAATTTCTCTTCATCTTGACATATCTCTTCATGATGTAATTGGAATATTAATCATACTCCTCCTTTAAATTTATGAGTATTATGTTAACACTTAACACCTTTTCAATGAACCCTCCAATTTTTAGATACAGAATTAGTGTTCCATTAATTTAAGGTCATACATTGTATATCCATGTCCATGTTCCAATTAGAAACATAAGTAACTTGTAATATCCTTAAGTGCACTTTGTCCCCTCTTATTCACCCAACTTCTACCTCTACATACTACACCACAATAATATTATACCACTTAAAATTCTTTGTGCCATTTACATTATGTACGCAATATACTTTATAATATGTGTATCTTATGGTTTATATATACCACATCATAGGATTGTCATCTCCCTTCAATCCTATCACAAGATATATATATGACACACAGATATATATATATATATATATATATATATATATATATATATATATATGTATGTATATATATATATATATATATATATATATATATATATATATATATATATATATATATATATCTTATTTAAAACATATGTATTTAAACATTTGAACTATATGTATTCCCACATGGGCTTAAGGTTGTTAGCATGCCTTATTGTTTCAAAAATCATCATATGTGAGATAAGGATTAAAATAAAACTTGAATAATTCCTATCAAACCCTTAAACATGAATTAAATCAAGTGCCAACAACGTTTCCTTGATTTTTTTGAATTAAATCAAGTGCCAACAACGTTCCCTTGATTTATTTATTTTTTACCTTATATATCCAAAACACGTGTTTCTAAGAATAGAGTATATTTACATACTCCAAGAAATTAATTGGATTAAAAGGACCTTTGAAATAATTTTGTCCTCTTCGTGATAACTTCAAGTTAGAAAATATACACTTAAATTTAACTTCATTGTCGTTGACTATTATCATTTTAATTTTGCCCCACATATTCCAATCTTCATGTAACCAAGGCGTGGACATTCACTCATAGGGTCAACCATTGTCCCTCAAATCCCCAAAACAATATCACGACAAGTACGTTGGTATCACTGCAGACTATCAACAGTGAGAACTTTTGTGCCACACCTTTCAGTAATCATGTAACCAAGCTGTGAGAATTTCTTCGTAGGGCTACCCATTGGACCTCGGAAATCCCCAAAATAATATTACTGCAAGTACGTTGGTATCACACCAGACTAAAAACAAACAGACCTGTAGAAACCAACAAGCAGTTGATCAGGTCGGACTTAAATTTATTAATCTCCTTCAAATTCACCACAACTCCCTTTTAGTTTCGAAAAAATCGATGGGTTTTATTTTCAATTGTTTCATCTATAAAAAATAAAAAAAGCAATGGATTATGCTAAAATTGTTGCACTTGGGTTTGATTTTGTTATGTCACTTACCCTTCAACTCTATTGGAAAAACAAGGTTTCACTCCTATCACAGGAGAATCTGATGATGTCAGTTACAAATCCTTGTTTTAAGGCCCTTTCCCTACCTTTATGCATACACACTTAAGCGTATGTAGATAGATGGATGGATGGTAAATTGGCATTGAAGATTCCAATTGATAAAAGGGCATGTTTGTGAAAATACCTATATCCTTCATTTTTTGGCTTATATTGTTAGTTTGTGAGAATGTGTGAAATAACTTGTCTTACAACCAAAACAAACTCATTTCTCCCTTGTTAACTTATGACTATTTTTTCATTGGTTTGTTTCATCTCCAATATTACTTCATTTGGTGTTATGTTGTTATTAATATTGTTGGTTTACAACTATTTTTCCATTTACTCGCATAAAGGAACTATGTGAGATAAATCCTTCTTTGCAATTGAGTCCCACGTTTCAATCTTCGATATCTTCTTATATTATGGCATTTTTAAGGTTCCATGTATTGTCTATTATAAGACACCAGAGACTCCAACATTATGATTTCATGTTAAAAAATTCCATGTGTATTTTGTAGATACATCAAAAGGGTTGTTGCTTAATTCCCCCACAAAATTTCTATCACAAGTTGCTTGTTTGAGAAAGTTTCCTTTGGGTACCAAAATCAACATGATGTTCCCTCATTCCACAATGTACATTTTATTTGATCGTTTCAGCCAACCACGAGGCTACCAATAAAACCTTAGTATTAAATTTCATGCATCTATATTTTTGGTTTATCTTAACAATTTAATTTTTGTGTGGTTTTGCTAGGTTTTATTTCTAATTCCCAGCATGCATGTGATTGATCTCAATTTTAATGCATACATCACACAAATACTTGTCATTGGGAAATAATCAAGTTATGAAGTTGTGTTACAAATTGATGAAACCTTAGCTAAACTGAGAATGGGGAGGGCAGGGGGTTGGAGGGGCGAATCATTTTATTAAATTCATGGACATTTAAAACTCTTTTCTTTAAACTTATTTACACCTCCATTTGATAAGAAACTTAATATATAATGAATCAACAAACTTAATATGTGGGCAGCAAGTGATAAGCAAATTAAACGCAATACATGAACACATAATCATCATGCACATAGACAACAAATATAAGTGGAAACCCATAAGGGAGAAAACCACATATTATTATTGTTGTGATGCAAAGGCAAGCTCCAACTCCCTCTCACAATTGATTTTCTGTAGGCTCCAACCTACAGGAGGCTACTACCTCAATTTCTGGAAGCTATAACTTGGACGGAAGCTCCAACTCCCATCTATTTTTTGCAGGCTAAAACCCATAGGAGGCTCCTACCTTAACCAGTTGCAATTGGACATATATCAAGCTACAACTTGATATGGAAACCCATAAGTGATAAAACCATATCTTATTATTGTTGTGATGCAAGGCAAGCTCCAAATCCCTCTCAGAATTGATTTTTTGTAGGCTCCAGCCTACACGAGGCTACTACATCAATTTCTGGAAGCTACAACTTGCACGGAAGCTCCAACTCCCATTTATTTTCTGCAGGCTACAACCCACAGGAGGCTCCTTCCTCAACCAGCTACAACTGGAAATATATCAAGCTACAACTTGATATGGAAGCTCTAACTGCCTCACACTACAATAAAATCATATGTTGATTTGCCTGGATATTATATATGTTTTACTTCTTCTTCAATATTTCCTTTTCAGCCTTCATATCTGCTTCATATCAGCTCTCGATGTGCACAACATTTATATCTACTCACTCTCATTCTTCCACTTTCTAACTTGTCTATGCACATTTCAATAACATCATTTATAAAGATAAATTCATGGTTGTTTGCATTCTATATGGGAATATGAAGTGGAAAGGAATGAATCTTTTCCTTCCACCCACTCATTTCCTCACTCAGCATATTTAGAATGTTATAACAATATATACATTTATTTCAGTATCAAATGGAGTTTTTATTTGCCTCAGAGACTTGCCTTTGCATCACAAACAATATAAATTATATCAATAAATTTACATTCATACAAAATATTTCAACTCGGCCCTTTCAACCTCTTAGCTTTGCTATGCATTTGTCCTCTTCTGCTTGTTGTCCCTTTGTCTTTTTGTTTTTGTTGTTATATTCTAACTGTGCTACATAACTACCTTTTTTCCCGACTCGACCTAGCTACCATCCTTATCTTGCCTGCAACTTTCAGCCTTCTTCTTTTCTCAACACCCAACTCTGCCTGGATGTCTTTTTGAGCCCAAATTGACCCATGGTACATGTCTTCTTATTACCGCAACATTCAACTTTTTCCTTTTGCTCTGTGTGAAGTCACTTACCCAAGTCTACTACCCACGTTCAGACTTTTTGTTCTATTTATCAAAGCGTAACCGTTTTTTATCTTTGCACGTAGTGTTGGGTTGTTTCACTAGAGTCTCCTGCCGCATTTAGAATTTTCTTTATAAAGCACCATAAGACCTGGACCTCAAATATATTACCATGGAACTCTGAATAAAATCGCATCCGACATCCTTTATCACATTTCGGCATTTTGGCTATTTCTTTTAAGTATTATATGTCATAGACGCCTTTCATTCTCCCGATGTGATTTCTTAAGGAAATACACCTAATCACGTCCTTTCATTATCGCACTTCAGTGTTCCATAGGTTTTATGTTATAATCCTCATTTTCCTCCTCTGATGCAATTTAATACAGGAAATGATTTACATCTGGATTTTAAATCCTTCGGATTTCAACTTTGAAACTACATTACATAAGAGCTCTTCTCAATCTTTGAATGATTTAGCTCATAGCAATAACAAGTTTCCTCTTATCATATGCAATCACATCATATCGCAAACCGCACTTCTTATCGCATCGTGACTTACAAAATTTAACTTGCGATGACTTAACATATAAATATAAAAATCACTGATAGGAATGTGTGGTATGCAAATTGGTCCCATGCCAGACTTTAAATCCTCTAGACTTTAGCTTTGAAACTTATCGCATCCGAGACTCTTATTGCATTTCACACTTTGGAATTTTAACATGATTCTTGAGTTCTTATCCTCCTGAGCTTGCAATGTGTGATATGTGGGCCAAGTCTACATCATCTCTACATCATCGTGCCACGTCACCTTGCCACATCACTGCAATGTCATCACCATGTCACTACCATGTCATCGCCATGTCACTGCCACATCATCTTTCCATGCCATCTCTTGCACTTCGCATTTCGCAATTTCTATGTCTTATCGCAAATCAGACATTTAACTCATCGGCAATCGGCCCGAAAAAATTATCGCATGTCGCAGAATTTAACCCATTGCTAATTGGAATTTCACACATTTACCTCTATGTCATTAATAGTTATATCATATCACATGTGATGTGTGATATGTGCATGGACCTTGACTCGACATGTGGCTCATCATCGCATCGCAACTTAAATAATATAACTTGTGATGTCTTAACAAGTAAAATGTAAAAGTCGCCGATTGTGATGTGCACAAAACGTCATATGTGATTTGTTCCATTCATCGCTCGCTATCATTTCTGCGACTTGATCTTCACCGTCCATACCACACACACACTTATTTTTGTCAATAGAATAGCGCCTGTAATAAAACTCATTCTTCCATAATTTGATCTCCAACGAAGTTCATAGAAACTTCGTTCACTATTTGTATTCATATAGCACAATCTTCATATTATATGCATGCGACTCGAATCGACCCATTGAACAACACACACCCTCATGCACTGTTTTGAATGCAAAACAGTCTGACTTGATGCGCGCGTTCATGACTTGACCCAAACTTGTTGTCTTTGCTGACTTTGCTCTTTTGCTTCCTTTGCTCCTTTGCTACCTTTGCTGCCTTTGCTCCTTGATAAAGATTATAATGTTGATCCTTGTGTTTTTACTGCTCCTCTCTACTCCTTTGCCTTAATGATAATTATGGTGTTGATCCATGCCACTTTGCTGCTCCTTTGCCTCTAATGCTGCTGCTCTGCCTCTCTTTTTCTCTTTGCTGCTCATATGCCTCTTCTTTATGCTTCTCCACTTAGCTTTTTCTTTCTCTGCCTTATTTTTCCTTTATACTCCAGCTGATCCTGATCTGCACCTTTTTCCTTAAATATCATTCTAGTGTTGCTCCTTTATGCTCCTTTGCCATCAATGAAAATATTTCCAACAATCTCCCTCTTTCATTTTGAGAAGTGTCTATCTTCCTTTGCTTTCTTTTCCTCCCCCTTTGACATCAATGGCAAAGGGTTACACCTTTTTCCAGTGTATTGTCCATCATTTCATTACTTAGAGTTTTACATAAGCATTATATATTTTTTCCACATACCTGGCTAGGACTACTGCTCCATTTGGTGTGTAAGTAACATTGTGAGAATACTTTGGGAGTCATTGCATTTGCATGTATAGTGATGAAGTGTGCTAGACTGCTAAAATTTTTGGCTGAAATCAGGAGAATTTCTTCATCAATAGTTACCTTCAGCAACATTTGAGGTTCCTCTTTACTTCTATGTTTGTGTCTAATGGCTACTCTCCCCCTGGAATGATGTACTATTTCTTTTACTGATATTGTAGCCTTTTCTGGTGCTTTTTTTTTTATCATATTAGAGCGTACATTAGGGGAATTTTGAGGTCTAAAATAGGCCTCCTAAGGAAATTATTAAATAATAGTGGAAATAATAAAATAAGATATGATGACATCATCAAATTTTAGAGGGAAAAAATAAAAAACTACATTTTCAACTCGTATTTTCAACTTATCTCCCAAATTTTTTACTAAAATTTCGAGCGAGAGTACTCGTTGGATGAAAAATTTAATCTCTCATCCATGGATTTCCCATGTTGCATACTTTCAATGGACCCTGCTAAACGAAAACTGAGAAATACATGAAAAATGTGATTGCAATCACGTTTTTTCATGTATTTCTCATTTTTCATGTAGCAGGGTCCATCAAAATCATGCAACATGGGTACTCCTTAGATGAGGAATTAAATTTTGCATCCAACGAGTACTCCCACTCAAAATTTGAGTAAAAGCTTTGGGATATAAGTTGAAAATATGAGTTGAAAAGTAGTTTTATTATTTTATTATTTTTTAATCTTTTTACCCTTTTACTTAAAAAATGGTGAATCATCCCCCATGGTTGACATCATCATATTGAATCCTATTTGTTCTTAAAAGGTTTATTTTTGTTGTACATTTTTCTTAGGAGGCCCATTTTAGACCTCAAAATTCCCCTAATATCTGACACTTGTGAAAGGAAAGAAACAAATTGAAAAAACACTTCTAAAAGCTAAAACATATTAAAATTTCAGCATGCATGAAGAGATATAAGCAAAAAAACACTCACACAAGCAAAACAACAAAATGCAATAAAAACAAAACTCACCGGAAGAAGCAATAACAACTACACCGAAGGTTCCTTGATCTCCTCAGGAATGCTATGGCTCTAACATTGAATCTGAAAATGAGCTCTAGAAGCGTTGATTAAATATATTCGAGCAAATTAGGGTTTATGAAGCGCATGCCTAAAATCAAGGAAAAATCGACTCATGGTAGATGTTTCTAAAAACAACAAATGTGTGCCTTCTTAGGGATACTAAAAATAGATCCCTATTTTTTAGGGATGTTTTTTGATATTTTCCTTTTATTTTTCCCTATTCCTGGAAAACTTGTCATGCATATTGCCGATAAATATTGCACAAATTTAGGGAACTAGGCAACTTTTCGGCTCAGTGCATTGCACAATTTCTGATCTCAATGAGGTATTGCATAGTTTATGGGCTCATTGTTTGACTTCCTTCCATGACTACATAGTTTTTGAGCTCAAGGTTGACTTCCAAAATAAACTGTGAAATTCCAATTATCAATGTTGCTTGCCCTGAAGGATTGTGTAGTTTTTTGAGGCAAGCCTAGAACTTCCTCAAGATCAAGTTAGGATGTTAGCTTGTGACTTAGAAAGATTAGCTAAGTATGAAAAAAAGTGAACGCAAACACGGATCAGGAGGGTAAGTCTGAATCACAGCATGAAACTTATTAGCAATGCAAGATAAATGTAACAACCCTGGTGAAAATTTCATGTAATAAAAGTTAATAAAGGAAAAATAATAACCATGATTGATGGGACACATATTCCAAGCTAAATTGTTGGAAAAACATCCTAGTGGGTGTTCATTTCGGTTATTATGGATAAAGGAAATTGGCTAAGGAAATGGAAAAGGATTTGAAAAGAAAAAGAGGCATTATTTGGCATGTATTTATGAAAATAATGGAAAATGGGAGAAAAGGAATGTGAAAAGTGATAGGTTGCATGTGAGGAGAAAATTGAAGGAAAATAATGGAAAATGAAGAAAATAGAGAACTCATTAATAAAAAAGGATTTTGAGGATCAGTTGGAAAGATTTTTTCTCAAACCTTTCATCAGTTCAGTTTCAGAGCTCTCTCATTATTCTCTCCCTCTCACACACTCTTGGACACTTATATTTTTCCTGGAACACTTTGGTATTGGATCAAGAAAGGAAAAGAAGGCAAGAGGAAGGAAGGAAAAATAAAGGAAGAGCAGGATCAAGCCGCTACATGAGGATTCTTTGTAGGTGTCGATTTTCATGTGTGATTTCCTTGCTATATTTGGCATGGATAGTATTGCATGTCATTCGTTTCTATCATGGCATGGGTTTTTCCAGGTGTGATAGTGTTTTCAGCTTAGCAATTCCATTTCCCAATAGCCATGGTGTGATGGGGTTATCATATTTTGGTTGGGCTGGATTTCTGGATGGATTTGAAGGTGAGTAAGGTGGATCTCTAAATGATAGAGAACATGGAATAGTAACCCCTAAACCAGACTGTGGGTTGCGGTAAATTTGGATAGTGTGTTACTAGTTTAGGGCCTAGTGATCTGGTGTGGATTGTAGTAAAGCCTCAGAGGTGGGTGCTCTCCATCAGGCCTAGAAATCCTGGGTTGGGATATATAGTAAAGCCTGGAGAGTGAGCTTGGATTTAGGGCCTAGTGATCCCTAGATCGGAGTATGGATTTCGGTAAATCCTAAGAGACTAGGAGAAAAAATAATTCTTCACAATGTAGGTGGAGAAATCTGGTGGAATCCATGCTTGTTTTCGCCTAGTGATATGGTAGAGATCATGGTAAAGTCTGTTCTTACAGGTTTATTGTTTTGGCCTAGTGATCCGAGATGGATTGCGATAAAGCTCGGTTTCTATTGGTGACACTGAAGTGGTTTAACCTTGGGATGCATTGATTGGTTCTTTTGGTTTCAGTCCCAAATTCATGCTTGGAATATGGAACGGGGTGATTGGATGAAGAGATATTTGGCTCAACCAATCTATGGTCGGGTGGAACATGTTAGTCCCATCCGAGGTTGGCTTTTGCATTCATCAATAATAGTTCCTCTCCTTGACATTTTATGTGTAAATTTACTGGTTTATATGTGGATTTTATGGCTGACTCTATCCTTGATATTTCTATTGTTATTATGCTAGTTATAAGCATGTATTATGACAATGACATTGTATGGATCTCCTCATGTTTTGACATGTAAATGAATTAACAATGTATCTATGACCTAATAGATGATAATGCAGCTAATGAGATGAGGAAAAAATTATTCTTAGAAAATCTTAGATAATTATGATACCCCTATGCTCAGATATGTTATTTAAACCTATAGATTACATGTTTGTGACATGTTTGATGGAATGCCTCTCATGGCTAGTATGTGTCTATTCAAGTCCTTGTCAATGTCTTCGCAAACATATCATTGTTCCACTATAATAATTCATTTCTTAACTTGTCATTAAGTTTTGGACAATGAGCTAGGATGTGGGCCTGAAAAATTGGCTCAAATATCATGGATGCTAGCACAAGTTTGTGGGAAAATTTCCCTGCACGCATGCACGCCCATGTTATGCCAGCATCCAGAGCCTCCCAGATGCACCCTTACCCATATCAAGGGAGAATTCGGGGGTTTAAAGGTTAGAAACCTTAGTGGGACCCAGGGGATAGATACTTGAGTGGTTAGGTTGGATCCTAGGTGTTATGTTGTTGACATGGAAGGTCTGTTTGATGTGTTTCATTCAATTCCATTTCCTTAAGGTTACCTAGGAGGTGGAATCAGATCATTGTAACTCTTCATCACATGTTTACCCTGGTTGGTCGGTTACCTAGATAGATGTGTAAGGAGGGTGTTACAAAGTGGTATCAGAGCATGACTCACCCCTTGGATTAGATGGGTGGTGTGTGTTGGTCATGCATTCGTGTTTGTTTCACGTGTGTTAATAATTATTGTGGTCTATATGCCTGTTGCATATGCATGGTGTCGGTCATGGTTGTAGTGATGTTGTCATGTGAAAGAGGATGTTGTTATTGTGAAGTATGTCTTCATGAGTGTATGATTTATTATGCATTACTATTTTTTTTTCATGCATACATATCAATTTCATATGTGTTTTTCATGTTTGTGGATTGTGTTCTTGTTGTGTATGCATGGTGGTGCTCATGGTTGTAGTTGTGTTGCCATGTGGAAGTTGATGGTATTGTTGTTGGATGTGATCATCATGAGTGCATGTTGGTTATGAATTTGTTATGCATGGCAGTGTCATTGTATGCATTTTAGGTCACCGTGACATTTTTGGTATGTTATGATGTTGATGTGTTGGTTGAGATAGAGCAGCAAATGAATATCATAAAGTTAAGTCGCTGTACTAGAATTTGGGGTAAGATCATATTGTCATAAAAGTAATTTATTTATGGCATGAAGGTATGTTAGTTAATGGATTATTATAAGAATTAGGGTTACTTATATACATTATTTTCATTTTACTGTTGTTTTGGTTACATGCAGGCTAGATGTTAGAGAATCATTGTGATTATATGCACATGCTGGGAATAGTCATGAATGATCGTAACTTGTTGTTATATGCATTTTTTTTTGTTTTACATTAGTTAACTTTATGATTAGGTTTATTGCATTAAGATGTTGATGTTATATGCATCACGTTAATTTGGATTGGCCTATGCAGATGGTTTGGGTTATTACATGCATGCATGAGTTGATATATTTGTGATATTGTGTTGTACTAATCTAGATTGATTGTGAATATGTGATTGTTTGACAATTGTTTATGAACTTATGAGGTGAAAATGTTAGCTAGTTATTGTTATGGATATCATGACCTTATTTATGTTTGATTTTATGTGTTGTGAGTTATATCATGCTAATATAGACTGATTTTATGGACAAGATAGCCTCTCCTAAGATACATTAATATATGAGTTTTCTTATGGTGTATACTTGGTGCTTGAATGTTTGATTATGTCATCTATTTGGTGTTTGATTATTTGGTGTATATTATGTCATATGTTTTTTGTTTGAATGTTTTATTAATTGTGTGATATGAGCATGTGTCTGTAATATTACATGAAGTAATGATCTTGTTTTAAGATGTTTGTACTAACACACTATGTGTAGAGATAGATGATGTGTACCTGAGTATAAGTAGGTGATAGTTGTAGTATTGTGATTTTGACTATTAGTTGATTATGACATGGTTGTTAGTCTTTGTAGAGACCAGATTTAGTTAATAGATATGATGTCTTGATATTTGGAACATGTGATTGTGAACAGTTGCAAGGAAAATTCTTGGTATTAACATGACAAGGTAACAATTGATATGTTTACATAACTAATAGTTGGGTGATGTGATAGTACATATTAACACTCAATTGCAATGAGGTAAAAAGTAAAAAACCAAAATTGGGCAAGAATTTCTTTGGCTATGTTTGAAAACTATAATTCCAAATGAATGAATTCTTTGCATACAAGAAGTCTTCTTAATTGTAATATCGTCTAGCATTATGTGGAGATGTGTTATATTTATGAACATGTATTTGACAAGTATAAAAATTTGTTTCTAGTTATGGTTTGATTCGTCAAGGGATTGGAGTCACTTGAGAGATGATATATGTATGTTTTCAGATACAAGGAAGTGTGCCTGGCATAACAAGGTAAGGTAACTGGTATATTGCATGTTTATATTATACACTAACAGTTATGTGTTTATGACAGTATGATGCAGGGGATTACATGGAAAAAGAGACTATTATGAAATCCTGAAGAAAACTCAGGTTGAGCTTTCCCTTTGAAGCATTGGGAACCCATGGGGATTTATTCATGGTGTTTGTTGCTAGTATTATGGCTTCTATATTTTTTATTTGTTTGTCCTTGATTTTCAATTTTGTTTATGTTTAGTGCATGATCATGCCACTTTCTTTGTGGTGTCGTATTGTTATTTATTTTCATGGTTTTATTTTTTTGGTTTCTTGTTCTGTCCCTTTGTTTGAGAGTCTTGGAATTGGTTGGGAAAAGAGGAAATTTAATGAAGCTCAGAAAGGTTTGAATGAAACTTAGCAGGTAATGTAAGACCTGGATGAAGCTCGGTGCATGAGTAAAGGGAATTTGAAGGTAATAATATGATAATCAGTTGAACTGGTTGGTTGAATTGTGGTAAATGGACGATGGTAGTAGAGATATGAGAAAGGAAGCCAAGAAGGAAGATTAAATTTTTGAGGCCTCATATGCCTTAGCTATGTTGGGAACTATTATTGTCAAAGTTGTTCATGTTGTACATGGATAAAGGGTATTCTCTTAACTGATGTTATGTTATCTGGTAATTATGTAGTGATCATGATTATGCTGATGTTTATATATGTATACATGTATGTATGTATGTATGTCGTGTCTGACAGGGTCATCATGGATCATGGTCGTTTAATGCTAAATGTTTATATGTATATATGTGTGTATGTATGTCATTATTTGATAGGATCATGATTGCTTAATGTTAATGATTATATATGTATATATGGATGTATCTATGTCATTGTCTGACAAGGTTTCCATGGATCATCCTTGTGGATAAATGAATGATTATTCAGGTGAATGGCATGAAGAGGTTCTTAGTCTTATGAAGAATCAAGTGGGAAGGGTAACCCTAACTGATCTATGATGTCAGTATCATGCAGACATGAATTGATATTATATGGTTTTACGATGCCTATGTTTATGTTATGGATAGTTAATGTTGAGGGGTACATCAATGAAGTGAAAGTAGTGTGATCTGCGACATGCTAGGATAAGCATGGATAGTGGAAATACACTAGAAGAAAGGTTTCTTTGTGGAGTTAGTGTGTGATCTATGGATGTGTAGTACTAATGTTGTGTATATGATGCACATGTTATATATTCAACGAGTGTAACTATGGTGATGTGTACATGTAACATATGTAGTATTGCACATATGATGTTGTATACTTTTTGTATATATGGTGTTGTGTGTATATTTCATATGTAGTGCTAGGTATAGATGGTGCTATGTACATGTTTGACATGCAGTGTTGTGTACATATCATATTGTGTGCATTTTGGATATGCAGCGTTGTGTGCATATGGTATTGTGCACATGTTGTATATGCAGTGTTGTGTATGTATGTTTCTATGTAAATATGATGTTGTGTGCATGAATGTACATGTGTTTTTGTGTGCATGTGGTGCTATGTACATGTTTTGCATGTGGTGTCATGTGTAGGTGGTGTCGTGTACATGTCGTGCATGTGGCACTATGTACATGTTGTGCATGTGGTATTGTGTACACATTTTTTAAGCAGGTAAATCCTCTCTATGGATGGAGACAATCCCTCTAGCCCTAGAGTGGGTCTAGAAACAAAGAGACATGCTAGAGTGTTGATTCCTAATTACTGAATGAAAAGAGGACACAGTAGATAGACCTACCTGGAGTCCAACGCTGTCGTCATTGCTATAGTGGTACTGGCCTCTCGCTCCTGCCTTGGCAAGTCACAATCCTTTCGCAGTTACGCTCAGATACCTACATATAGAACAGCAAACAAGAACAACATATGAAATAATGGTTTCACTCATAACTACTAGCCAGTAAAAGAGGGCTAATAATATTGCATTAAACATATAATATAATACAAAATGGGAACCAAACAATAGTCACGTATACGTATTGATAGAAGGAAGAGTTACAACCAATGCTTTAACATCGCAGACTCCTCCAGCAGGGTTCAGTCGAAGTGCTTCTCAGAGGTTTGTCAGGAAATTCGGACGAGATGAAGGCGTGGACTCAAGCTCTCTCAAAATACATGGACTCAAGCTTTCTCAGCATAATTCCTTCTTATTCTATCTCTCCAGTAGTTCTGCTATAGTATGTTCAATTCTCCAAGTTCAGCTAGATTATGCAAAGAGAGATAGCCTCTATTTATAGAGGAAAAGGAGGAGGTTAGGATCCCTACAAAGTTGGGAGGGAGGCCTATCCTTTAGGAGGTTTTCATGGGAGGTGGAAACCATAAACCAAAGGATGGATTCCATGGTTATTTAGTCTAACCACTCCTAATGACTCATCCTTGAAGTTGTTGAAGTGGAATCTTCACCTCTATTTTTAAAAAACATTCCAAAAACAGCTTAGCATGGGTGGTAAACTGGGATAGAGCACTAGTTGGTGCACGGCCCAGTGTTAATCTTCCTCTTTGGTGCGAGAGCATAACTGACTACCCGCGCCAAGGCAAAAACAAGGGTTTTTGAGTCTCTTCTCAGGGAATTGTCAACAGAAGTAATATTACTCTCATGTAAAGGGATACAATGATGGTCTTTGCAATGCATGAAACTGCTTATTGATCGCAGAAATGACCCTCCAATGGGAGAGATGGGGATTGTAGAGACAATGATAAAATTTTGTGTAACAGATGCCCCCTAAAGCATGAGGTCTAAGGGAGAGGGAGGGGTGAAATGCTTTATTAGAATGCGTTCGAACCAAACACCATTATCAGAAAACCTACAATTACAAATACAATTGATATCCCTGATACATGAACAAGTCGTGTGGGCGCAACCATCCATAATAGAGTACAAAATACTAAGATCTGAGGTATGGATGCAGCCATCCAGCAGTAAGGATCAACAAATAGACTCAGGTATGGTCGTAGACATCCAATCAAAAGATTTATGCAATAATTCATAATGATCCACAAGAATTCATAGTCTAGACTTTATCAGACAGAAAACAGGGCCTTGTGCTTCATCTCAACCCAAACAAGTACAAATTCAAGTGTGTGAATATATAACTAAAGTCTAACATGGAAGAAAATCACCTGATTACCAGCCAATGATGAAAGTTGTTAACAGGCATGAGAGAAACCACCAATAATGACAATGGCTCTCAAGGTACAACCAGTACAATCCACAGAATTTGAATAGTGATCTAGCGTCGAACACCCGTAGAATCACTCGATCTAAGTCCAATTAGGTGTACCTTGCGTCGAATGCAAAAAACCTGCCATTGAGGCATGCAAGCTCCAAGGTACCAGAAGGGAATCTCTAGATCAAATTCTTGGATAATGAGCTGAAGTCAATAGGAAATTACCCAATCGAAGGTGGGCCATAATGTTTTGCACATCATCGATACGAGACAGAGGAACATGATGATAGTGAAACAGGACCAACAGAGAATCAGAGGGAGGTTGAAAACTACAAAGGCAAACTTCTCTTGAAAATATCAGCAGCACAACACTGGATTTGGCAGTATTTGACATCAAAGGATCTAAGGTCGTGATGAAATGGCAAAGAGCAGATGAGAGGTCAAAAGAGATTACACAAACCCATGGAGGAAAAAATGACGAAATGAGATGTCCCCAATGTGACACGAATGCAGACAAGTGCCATGTTCAAGAGCGACATACTGCCAACATAACTAAAACTTGGTTCAATTTTCCCCCACCATTTATGGCGAGTACCCCAATTATTTTTTAAATTTTTTTTGAAGGGGATAGCATATGCTTTAGCTGTAAATTTGACCTTCGGACAAATCCAACCTAGTACATTTTACGGGCCCTAGGAAGGAGGAACCCGAATAATGTCATGGAGATGAAGTCCGATGTCATCAAGTTTTAATGAGTCTGACAAAGGGAGAACTCGGCATCTTTTCATGTTTAGAGAGTTTGAAAAGGAGGCAGAAAAGAAAACTCCATCATGGCCCTTTTCGTAAATATTCCCTCAGATCCGAAAAGGTATAAAACAATATCTGAAAGAACCTCTTAGTTGTGATAGGCTAAGGTATTCCTTTTTCATAAATAATCTATCCTAGCTCGAAAAATGGGTAAATGTATACTGGGTAGATATCGCTTCGCAGTCATTTAACGAGTTCAAAATGACAAGAGTCTCGACAATATTTTCAATTTTAGAGAGTCAGAAAAGAGCTAAAAGATGACTCGAGTAGTGAATTTTTGTGTTTTTTTTTGTCTGAAAAAAGTATAAAATTTAACTCGTTACTCCACCACTATGTCCTGAAAACCTATTGTTGCACAAGTCTAGACATGTGTAAACCCAGTTCTCGAAAATAATATAGTAAAATAATCGAAGAACATGTCTCAAAACCTAATTAGGGTTGTGAAAAGTTATAAAATGCCAAAAATGGTAAAAATAATTACCTTTCACTTTTTCCTTCTTGTGGAGCAATAGTTACCCATTTTGCAGTGTGATTTTTCCGCAACGATAGTGGACAATCCAGTAGACCAATCTCAAATATGTCAATTCCAGGTAAGAGCAGAGATCTTTCCCTTCATTTTAAGTCATCTTTTACTACCTGTAACTTCCAATTTCGATTTCTGGGGGAGGAAATGTGAATATTGGGGCATGGAGATTTACACGGGTTTCGAGCGCAAAGTCGCGCCAACTGCCCAAATTTTTAAACTAGGGCACACCCATTGGCATGACTATTTGGGAAACAGTCGTGCCAATAGCATAAACACTACAGGGAAAATACCCTCTAGCGGATGTTTTTGAGGAAACACAAAGAAAAATACCCCATAAATCCATTTCTAGCGAACGTTACTAGAGGAGGTTGGTGGGCGGAGGGTTTTGCAGATGTTTTTCTATCGGTGCTCTTATCGTTAAAACTCGCCCCAGTGCTCTTAAAAAAAAGAAAGCACTGGTGCAGACAAAATCATTGGCACACTGGACACCATGCACTCCGTACACACCCGCCTGGTGTGTCATAATATAATAGAGCACCGGTGCCTCACAACTTGTCCGCGCCAATGCATTATAAAACACAATGCCAACACCAAAACCACCCAGTGCAGTAGATAGAAACCGCACCGATGCATTATAAAAAACACATCAAAACACAAACCGACCGGTGCATTTGTAGAAAAAAGTACTGGTGCGCCTATAAACAACGCGCACTAGTAAATGGTTAAATTAAAAAAAAAATATTTACAACAAAAGACCTGGATTTTTCAGTTTTCCAGTGCTCCTGAGTTATCACTTACCGGTGCGCACGATACCATAGAACACACCGATGCGCACTAAACATTGGCACACCGGGCATCATGCGCAAAGTACACACACTATCGGGGCGTCTAATTACTGTAACACATCGGGGCATTAATACTATTCCACGCTGGTGCATCATAAAACACCATGCCAAAACAGAAATGAGCTGGTGCATTTTTCTCAAAGAGCACTGGTGCACCAGAAACCACACGCACTGGAATAGCGTTATATAAAAAAAAAATTTAGGGCCAAAAAACTGGTGCTTTGCGATATTACGCATTGGTGCTTTACCATTACGCCGCCCCGGTGCATCATCAAATTTTCATGTTGAAACTGAAACATCTCGGTGTGAGATTAGGGAAATGCCTCGGTGCATTAAAAACAGTGCACCAAAATTGATACCGCCTGGTGTAGTTTTATTGAACCGCACTGGTGCGCTTATAAAACCCCGTGCACCAAAACAGGGTTAATTAAAAAAAAATATGTCCAGAAAACTTCATTATTCACTTTCCTCAGTGCTCTGAAGCTCTCAAGCCGCGATGCTATTTCCTTATTTCTGAGCCGCCCTGACATCGGTGCTCTCATTGCACCCATTGCACCCATTGGCCACGAATCTTCAGCTTGCATTTTGAAAAACAGTGGGCAAATTTTCTTTTCCAAATTTTACAGCCAATATGCCTCCTCGACAGCGAAATGTACATGTATTTTTCTAGTTTTTCTATAATTAAGCCTTTTAGCAGATTAGAAATTGAAATAAACTTAAAAATTACCATTAAAAAAGGAAAAGAAAAAAATTATCGTGCGGTGTCCTCGCGTTGTTCGGCTCGCACCGGATAGCGGTGCTACTTGTAAAATTTACAGGCAGCACCGCTACAGTAACCACACCATTTTTGGGGTGGTGCCGGAAGGCGTCCCGAATAATTTTAAACTAAAAATAAAAAGAAAAAATGTGGTGTGCTCATTTATCCAGGTACACCGTTGACCCCGGAAATCACAGTGCGGTGCATTGACTTCATTTTCCACCCTGGTTTATGTAAGCGCACCGCATTTTCCATTTCGAGAAGGTCAACGGTGCGGCCGGGTAAATGACCACACCATGAACTATGTCATTGTCATGAAGTTGGTGCGCTGGCACAATTATAAGCGTCGGGGTGTATATTTCAATCAGCGCACTGCTATTCTGAATTATATACAGTCCATGGTGCATGAAAAATAGACATCTGCACCGAATCCGGTGCGGTCTGTTTCATTAGGGGCCTCGGGGATGGTGCTCTAAAATATTAGGACGCACCAGCACCGGTGCATGACCGTTTTTATGGAGCACCGACTTATATGTTTGTTTTTTTTCAAAAAAATTATATATGTATATTTATAAATACATTTATGTTTTAATAAAAAAATATTATTTAATATGGCAATGATTCAGAAAGAACAAGAACAACAACAGAAATAACAAGCAGAACAATATGACATGATTCGTCAATGGGAGGCGAGAGAGAGGGAGAGAGATGGATTCCCTTGCCATATTACTGCAGATACCCAAGAGATCCTTATGTAGGTATGCCTCCTCAAGTTCTATGAGGAGGCTATTTCTGGCCTTAAGGCCCATAGTGTGCTTTTAAGACATCTTATCGGCAGGTGGAATGCTCACCGACAAGATTTTTAGGTTGGTCCTAACCAGTGGTACACACCCACTGAGGAGGAAATTTATTTTATTACAGGACTATCAAGGAGAGGGGTGGATCTTCCCTCATTTCTAGACATGCCAGCTAGTTGTATAGCAGGGAGTCAGTCAGTTTACTCCCAGAGATATATTGGAGCACATGTACTATCTCCTTCAGAGTTTCAGGTACCTAGAGGTCAGTTACGTATAGGTTCTTTTGGTAGACAGGACGTGTAGTGCCTCTCTATTATCACTTTGATCATTTCGCACAACACCAGTTATGGGAAACGCATTAGTTGCTCGCTTTTATATTACATTGATTCTTTAGTACAATAGCCACGACTTGTCAAGTGGTTTGCCATTTTTTTGCGATAGTTTTTTATGGCCTTAGATAGATGTTGTGCTCATGCACAAAGGAGGGTCAACTTCCCTTTTGCTTCAGAGCTGTTTTGTTTATTTTTTGAGAGGTTTCCAGAGATGAGACCTAGTTTTGTTCGACAGCCTCGTAGGCCAATGTTCGAGGCCCAGATGCGCATGTGGGGGTAGATGATTCCCAAAAGGGGAGACACTATGTTTCCAGTGAGGATATCACATGATTCGCTGGACTTAATAGCCAGTGTTGGCAGGCTGCATCCCTTCATTATGGTCCCATGTACTTATACTGGAGTACATGGGCGAGGGTGTACCAACATCCTCTTCACTCTTGATGAGCTGCTAGATGATAGAGGTCATATTACTGTTTTATTTATATTTATTCTAACATGTTATTTAACTTGTTTTTATTAAATTGTGTAATGAAATTGTCTAATTATTGTTGTGTACTTGTATATATTTTGCAGACATTGGCTCTTTTGATGGCGATGAGATGCCGGATCCACCACATGATCTAGGTGTCAATCCTGATGATTACGATCAGGAGATGGCTGATGCACCGATACCATCGTTTGCTAGGTGTGGTCGACCTAAGATTAGATACTGGATGGAGTTGGGCAGCGAACACTGTGGATTTATTTCAGATGGAGGCATTAGACCCGCTCATTACAGAGAGATACATGGTGATGATAAACTGTTACAAATGTGGAGAGGCATGTCACGTGACATGTACGACCTGATGCGACATGTCATAGGAGCTATAAAAGCTATCATGCGATTGAGGAGGATTGTTTGTAGCTATAGGAATATTCAAGCTGCGACACTTGATGGACAATCCACCAGCAGTGACTCAAATGCATCTTGTGATCCCTCACCTCACGGCATGCCTGATGATTAGCATGAGGCTCCACTGGCATCATCTGACACTAGTCATCATGGATATGAGGCTGGACCATCGGCCACATCCAGTTAACAGCCTACTACATCCATCATGGTACTAGTCACAATCATCATGAGTAGCCTGGACCATCGACTGCCGAGGCTACAGTACTATTGACTGAGCAGGCCTCCACTACTAATGTGCCTCATATTGATCATGTTGTACTACCACCAGCGGATGCATCCATCAGTACTAGTGATCATCATGATCATTAGTAGGCCAGTCGACTGCCATGGCTGCACTTAGCTTTACTGAGCAGGCCACATCCACTTGTACTAGTGTTATTGATGTTGTTATACTACCACCAGCACTTGATCCATGAAATTTATATTACAGTTTCATATTTTTAACATTATTCAGTTATATATATATATATATATATATATATATATATATATATATATATATATATATATATATATATATATATATATATGGTCCATGCATTTTATGTTCATGTTGCAGTTGTACTTAATTTTCATGTTGATGATCATCATGATGTGTCGCATATTGTTAGTCATGTTAGATATGTTTATTTAATGTTTAGCTTGGAGATAGATGTGTATATGTGATAGGCGCATGAGTTATTTGACATTATATTGAGATGTATATTTGATGTTTGTGTTGTGATGATGTTAATATATAATGTTAATTTGATGTTAATTGAATGTGTTTATTAGTCGAATATGATGTTTGTACTATGGTTATCATGATCGTGATGATGTTTATTAATTAATTTAATATTATTAAATGACCATGATATTTATTACATATTATGTCATGAATGTAATTGTAATTTAAATTTTAATTCTATGTAAAATTGTAAAATTGTATATGTATTTCTACTAATTGTAATTTTAAGTGTAATTGTATGTAAAATATTTATTAATGTAAAATTTTAATTGTAATTGTAATATTTAATTTATTCTGAAATGATTGTAATTGTATATATGAAAAATTGTAAAATTGTAATTGTAATTCTAATTGTATGTAAATTTCACAAATTGTAATTGTATTTGTAATTGTAATTTTAATTGAATTGTATGTAAAATATTTGTAAAATTGTAATTGTAATTGTAAATGTAATTCTATATAAACTTGTAAATGTAATTGTATTTGTAACTGTAATTTTAATTGAATTTTCTGTAAAATATTTGTAAAATTGTAATTGTAATTGTAAATGTAATTATATGTAAAAATGTAAATGTAATTGTATGTAAAATTAAAATTGTAATTATAATTGTAATCGTAATTTATGTATGTGAAATTAATGTAAAATTGTAATTGTAATTTTAATTCTAATTGTAACTGTAATTTTAATTAATGTAATTGTATGTAAAATTTTAATTCTATTAATGTGAAAATTTTAATTGTATTAATGTGAAATGATTTTATTAAAATATTTAAATTTTTAAATTTGCAAATAATTGTAAAATAACGAATCTAGAATAATACGAATTTTTGTAACATAAAGTTCAGAAAATAATGAAAATAAATTCATATACTTTATAATTATCATTGTTTTATTATGATCTTACATATATAAAGTTTAGAAAATAATGAAAATAAATTCATGTATTTTATAATTATCATTATTTTATTATGACCTTACATACAAAAAAAAAAAACTTTAAAAAGTCCGGTGTGCTTATCATCCTAACAGGCCCCAGTGCGTCGTATTAATACAACGCACCGGTGCATCACATTTCCGCGCACTGGAAACGAATAAACGCAAATAAAAAAATGCAACTCTATTTTGTTTAAGTTAAAAAAAACGGCAATTTGAAAAATGGGCGGCAAAATATTTTCGAAAATCTAATTTGATAAAATAATTCTTTAAATACTAAACACTTTTCATTATTTCACTATTTTTGCTAAAAAAATTCAGTCAAATTTTTGCAAGAGATAGACCTGGAGCAAGAGAGCACGAGGGCACTATGGATGGCGAAATACGTTTGAATAAAAGTATTCAGACAATCAGAAACCAAAACTCTAGTGATTCAAGCCCTTTATCATAGAATTTCAAACCATTTCGTGATTAAATTTAATTCTTTTTTATATTTTTTACTGTAGTTTTTTTTTTCCTGCAGTTTTATCTATTTTTACCCTGAACCCCTCATTTTTTTGTTTTTCCCTTTCTTCTCCCTGTTTCTATGATTTCAGGATTAGGGTTTTTCATTTTAGATTAACGTCCAACCCACGGGACGACTTGCATAGTCGGATCCCAATCCATTCAGCCATTGCGTGAATTTTTCAAAAAATGGATTTTTATTTATCGCTGCACCCAGCGTATTCCACCACACCAATGATCTATATTATTATAGTGCACCGTGCAAGTTCTGTGTCGTAAAAAATTGAAAACATTTTTTTAAATCTGTGCGCCAAATCTGAAATAGGGCACCGATGCTCTCTTTAACTAAGAAAGCACAGTATGGTGTATTGCACCATTTTTGCGGTGCGTTTATAATACTCCACACAACGTTAGGTCTGTTACACTATTTTTGCGATGCGTTTATAATACCGAACGCACCTTACGGTGTATTATATTGTTTTCTGGTGCATTGTTAATATATCCACACACCGGCGGCGGTGCGGATTTCATGAAAGGCACACCGGTGTCTCGAGATTTATTTTCTACCTGAAAAGTTGAGAATTTATTTATAAATATATTAATGAATGATATGCTACAAGTTTCAGATTGATAAAGAAATGACTGACAAGATATCAAGTAACAAAATTACTATTAACACATCAAGAAAAGCAAAAAAGGCAAGTTCTTTGTAAATTATTTATAAAAAATATTATTTTTGAACTATATGAAACTTTAACTGATATGTATTGTTTACTGTGTATCATGCAGAGCCACAAAATGACGAAGCTCGATATGATTATTTTTTATCTATGACCACAAGAGCGTGAAAGTTTAATGGAAAAATTGCAAAAATATGAATCAGGTGAATGAAACAATACTATCGATCCAATATGAATTTCTTTTTTTAATTATCATTAATAATATACTTAAAATTATTAGATAACATGTGTCAAACAGTCTACTATTTCACATCTGTTTAATGTTCTACAGGGACCAACAACTCAGAAAATAAATGTTGTTCTAAGAAAATAAAAAAATAGAACATGCAAATGAAAATGAATTGCTCCTTGGCTCCTCTGGAGTGGTGCTGGAAGTTAACGAAAGGGGGGGGAAATTTTACAAAAGTTTGAGGGATCTAGTGGAACGAATACAACAACGTGCTTCAAATGTAATATGTAATCATTGAATTTTTCGATCACTAGGTACAATAAATAAACAATTAAGCATTAAATATTAATTTTCAAGAATTTTCTTGCAGAAAATAAAAGAAAATGGAACCCATTCAGCACCTAGAACAAGGACGACAAGGAAGAAAATGGTTAATCTCTAAGTTTGTGAGTAATTGTTACTTCCTTATAACAAATTAACTAGATTTATTTTTTGTATTTTTTAAATTGTTTTACAAAAATCATCATTGAATGTCTTCAAACAGGTGTTCACATACAAAGAAGAACCATCAAACGAATTGATTGAAATTGGGTTAAATATGGGTTGTGAGTATATGTTGGCATCTCAGAATTTGACTGTGCAATTTGTAAGCATCTATCGATCTTGTTTTAATTAGCTTCGTCTATAATTAATAGAACAAAAACATCTTTATATTAAATGTATGATTTTTTATAGGGTATAAAACTTGCAGGAAACAAAGTATGGAACTGCGCCAATAGATGAAATTTTGAAAGATGGCATGGTACATGGTTTTGAAAGAATGTGTATAATTTATGAGTCAATTGTTGCTATGGTACATCATTTTTCTTTTCGATTTACATTGATGTATATTATTTAATATTGGAATTTTCATTATTCTCATCAATGTATATACACTCATTTCAGTTTATTTTTATGTTTTCAGATGGAAAGTGAAGAATAAGAAAACAATCAACGTCGTGAACACAACATTTCTTAAAATAACCCAAGTCATGGAAGTAGCTCTAGCAGTGACAAGAGTTCAAGCGAAGAATGATTATCACTACGTAACTTGGATATCGAAGCAAGGCGTTTTATTTTTTGAAATATGTCTGTGAAATCAGACATTTTTTTTAATTTAATGGACATAGTGTCCCAATTGAAAGACAAAGGGATACGAATAATTGTCCCATTTTGTATGATAAAGACTGTCTTATTCACACACACACATATATATATATAATCATAAAATATGTTTAAATTTATTCTATTGTGTTCTCCATTGTCATTCTCAAATGCACTAATAAAAATTTAATTCATATGAATATTTTTATAAGATTATATATATGTGTCGACTTTTGATGAATTATGAATTTAAAAAAACCACAATAATTCTGATATGATATAGCAAATTAATCCAAACAACACATTCAAATGCATTCATAAAAATGTAATTAATATGAATATTGTTATAAGATGTGTCGACTTTTGATGAATAATTAATTTAAAACAATCACAATAATTGGATTGTCAGAGGTGTATGTTTCTAAAAAAAAAAAAATGAAAACCGGTGCGTTTATGTGTCTATATGCACCAGTGCATTTATGATTCTATGGGCACACACTAATACCGATTCCAATTATAAAAATCGGCACGTTTGGGTGATACTGCGCACCAGTGAATTTATGTATCTATAAGCACCGGTGCATTTGTAGATGCCATGTGCACTGCACGAATACCGATAACAATTATAAATCTCAGTTCTTTTCTGTGATACGAAGCACCGGTGCCTCAAAAATATACACGCATCGGTGCGCTTATACGACCTATGGCCACCGCTCAAATCCAAAGGCCAATTAGAATGGCCCCATGTGTTGTATCACCAACATTAGGCCCGGTGATGTTGTTTTCCTTAACGGCCCAGCGTATTCTCCTTCGATCGCCCCGGTGCACTGTCTGTTGATACGCACCAGTGTGTTAAAACTTGATAAGAGCACCGATGAAAAAACATCTGTAACAACCTCCGGCCACCCATTTTTTTTAGTTGTGTTAAATTTCTGTTAAAAGCTCCACTAAAACCTCCGTTTCTAGAAATAGATGTGGTAGCATATGTTGTTTTGACAATTTTGGCCAATTTTATAACACTAAAAACCTCCTTTATAACCTCCACTAGAGGGTATTTTCCTTGTAGTGAGACTATTCTTGTGAAAAAATGCAAGTGAAATACCCAATTATTTACAAATCCAAACTTAAAAAATGGCTAATATTATTCATATGAATGTGTTTGCAAGTAGGAAACATCAAAATGGTAAAAAAATGGAAAGAACGAGAACACAGCGAAGAGTATGAGCTTGCCATGGAAAATGAGATATGTATGGAAGCTCTCATAGACTGTGGACTGAAGAAGTTCTTCTTGACACCGTGTCTCTGTGCTCAACCAGAGCTGCTATAGTATTTGATTAGCATATGGGATGAGGATCAAGAAAATTTCATCCTTCAAGATCAAAAACTTGAGATCGATGTTTCTGACATCTACTTTATCATAGGATTATTGCGAAGGGGAGCAAGACTGATCCTAAACAGTACCCAACCTTGCATGGAGAGAATTTCCATGGTAATGGACAGGGTATATCGAGGGGCATAGAAGGGAACAGGAAGTGGGAAATTTGATATCCAAACTAACCCAGACTTAGCACTAAAAGTAGTGTTGCATACCATCACACGAGCTGTGGGGTCGCAAGCACCGCACGAAGCAACAAAAAAAAAGTCACTTCTTGCTGTAGACTGCTTAACACCGACCATCTACAATTGGGGAGAGGCCATGACAATAATCATGAAACACCAGCTAACAAAATGCAAGAAGGGAAAATTGAAGAAATTTTGTTATGGGTCTATCATGGTATCATTCTTCCTGGAACGACTACCAATTTTTCAGCGTCAGGAGGTCATAGTCCCAACACCACCAGCGAGAGAACCACAGATGGCCCGATGGGTGGCTCTGATGCCAAGGGCATGGGGTAGTCAACAGATGTCTTGGAGACTAGAGTTCTTTGATTATATCCGCCGACAGTTGATCGTTGTGGAGGAATGACCCTACTCTGGTATAGATTTTACTAGTGATCCAGACCTCCCACTCCCGAAGCGAGAGGATTTGGATGAATATTTGGGTAAGACTCATTTTAATTTTCATGAGCGTTATGATTTTTTTTAACTATGTATGTTCTGACATTAAATCCATGTATTGGCAGATATTGGTCCAAAGAGACCTGCGGGCATGTCTCCGATAGCGAGGCGAATCCCTCGTGATTTCGAACCTCATGGCGAGGAAGGCGAGGAGGAGGAGATCATGTGGAACCTAGAGGGGATCACATGTGCAATCCCAGGCTATGCACGATTTTACGATGTTCCCCATGCCTACCAGAGACATGCGGTAGGGGTGCCAAGTTGCATTCACTACTTGCTAAGGCGGCTTGTACGGGCAGTGACATGCTATCATGAGCATCACACCAATTAGACACCTAGTATTTATATATGTATATTTGAGAGACATGGTGTCTCAGGTGTAACAAAAACACACATATTTTTTGAATTTATGATGCACACTGATGCAAACATGCGATATATATATACATCTATTTTCCTACATGGATCGTTTTCATATGATGATGATTTTACAACTTACGCAAATGTCTATCTAATATAATGTTAGCCACTGTATCAGTTAATGCATTCATTTGTCTAGGAATATGTTGATATGTGATAAAATCAAAATGTCTTTCCAAAAAACGATTACGTAAATACAATCTCAAAATGTATGGGTTTTTGACTAAATAATGACCATTGAGTTGCAGAAAAACAAGCTGTGAATGTAGATTTACATGCAATGCATGTATGTTGATATTGATTGCCTCGGTTAATAGTTCAAGGACAACACTATATTCAGAAACATTGTTTGTAGTTCGTTCTAGACAAATACCTTGCAGTTCTATCAACTCACCAGCAGGATCATAGATTACCCAGGCTGTTGAAGACAAATTCCTGGTACTGCAGGAAGCACCATCCGCAAAACCAACATAAGGGGTAATAGACATCTGCACAAATAGGAAAGACCCAAATAAGCCAGAAAATGCTCGCAAAGAACACCAAATAAAAAAATGTACAAAAATGAAAAAAAACACCTATGTACAGAAATCATACATGAATGACTCACACATAATATTTTTTGAGATATAACCCATTTCTGGTTTGTTCTAGAGGATGACCTTTTTAATCAATAAGCTCATAGGCCCCATTTTGCAATACACGTTTAACAATGTAAGGCCCATGCCACATGGGTTGAAATTTTCCTGCCCCCAGGTTATCATGAGCTTGGTCGTACAGGAGGACGAGATCTCCTTCAATGAAAGAACGAGGGGAAACTAATTGGTGAAAATGAGTTTTGACTCGCTTTTTCTGTGGTTCAATAACCAGAGTAGCAAAGCGGTGGGTTTCATCCAACTGTTCTAAGTAAATAATACGCTCTTATTCTGGTGAAGTGTTCGGAATTAATTCAACAACCAACTTGAGCGAAGGGATTTCACATTCAATCGGAAGAGTAGCTTC
Source organism: Pinus albicaulis (assembly GCA_034641835.2). NCBI lineage: Eukaryota > Viridiplantae > Streptophyta > Pinopsida > Pinales > Pinaceae > Pinus > Pinus albicaulis. The sequence goes on along the minus strand of CM076578.1, from coordinate 711,539,918 downwards.
CAGACCATAAACCAACTGAAAAGGGGTGAATCCGGTTGCACTCTTAACTAAGGTTTGGTATGCCCAAAGAGCTGAAAATAACATGAGATGCTAATTGGATTTATGGATCCCAATCATATGTTGAAGCATGGTAACAAGAACTTTGTTCATGGCTTCAACCTAGCCATTGGCCCGAGGATAGTACAACATTGAGTTGTCGTGACACAAACCCAACTTAGAAGTCAACTCCGCCACCATGTAATGACGAAAATGGGAATCATGATCGGTAACGATGGCTTGAGGAACACCAAACCTAGCAATTATGTGATTGAATATGAATTGGGTAGTTGTCTTACCATCAGTGTCAAGTGTAGGCATTGCTTCGGCCCATTTGATGAAGTAGTCCACAACTACGATAATATAAGCATGCCCCCCAGCCGATTGAGGGTTACAGGTCATAAAATCGATGCCCCACTTTGTAAAGGGACCATTGGTAATGACAGGATGAAGAGGTACATGTAGCGCATGCATCTTGCATTGATAAATCTAGCAATCATGACATTAACGAACCACAACAGTGCAATCTTTGAAGATAGAAGGCCAGAAATAACCAACATGAAGAATCTTTTGTTTAGTGGCATAACCAGACAAGTGCCCACCATAGGTGCTACTGTGACAATCATTGAGGGCTTTCTCAGCTTCCTTGAGAGTCAAACATCGACGGAGAATGGAATCCACTCTGACACGATAGAGTGTATCCCTGACTATACGATAAGGTTCCGATTGATGATGGATGCGTCAGCAGGCATCCTTCATCAACTCGGATCTAAAATTAGAAGTATGGAGATAAACGATGATATCACCGTACCATGGATCGAGGGTGATAATCAAGAAAATCATATTGTCTGGAATGTATTCCTCGGAACAAGACGGAGGAGAGTCAGAAGGAAGGGAACAGATCAAATCAGCAAAGACTAGTGATTTATTCGACTTGGCAGAAGAAAATTCCAAATGGAACTCTTGGAGGATGAAAATCCACTCTGAGCATTTTGCCCCCCATAAATTGACGAGACAATATATAGGTCATGGGGTTGCAATCGGAAATCATAGTCACTGTACGCAAAAGAATATAATGACGAAAACGTTGAACTGCTTGAACCATAGCTAACGCTAACTTCTTAACGTGTGCATAACACGTCTCAGGATCGAGAAGGTTACGTGACAAGTAATAGATAACATGCTTGTTACCATCATCATCATCTTGTACCAAAACCATCGCAATCGTACTGAAAGCGGCGGCTAAATTAAGGGAAAAATCACGATGATAGTTAGGAGGATGCAACAGAGGAGCGTTGACAAGCAATGTCTTCAGGGTCTCAAAAGAATTTTGAGTGATATCATTCCAAAAGAAAGGAATTCCTTTCTTTAATAATCATGTATATCCTCTAGCCACTTCTGCATAGTAAGGTATAAAATGACATATAAAATTAGCCTTACCATGCAAACTATGCAACTAATGTAATGAGGAGGGAGAGGGGAGATTGATAAGAGCGTCAATTTTGAGTGGATCGAGGCGAATTCCATATTTGGATATGATAAACCCTAAGAGTCTACCAGAATCAATGCAGAAGACACACTTGTGTGGATTAAGCCGAATATTGTAACATCAACAACAAAGAAAAATCTAACGAAGATGCTCAGGATTGTCCAAATGCTTAGTTGAATGAGCGGGAAGATCAGCCAAATAAGGTTGAACGATGTGACAAATATCGTGAAAAGCATACGACATCACTCCCTCAAATGTAGCCCCGGCATTCTTTAAGCCAAAAGGGAGCTTCTTATATGCGAAATTACCCCAAGGACAGATAAAGGAAGTCTTATGTTGATCAAGCAGGAGGATGTTAATTTGATTGTAACCAGAAAAATTGTCCATGAGGGAAAAATTCTCACTCTCGGCACAGTCATAAATGATTTGATCGATAAAAGGAGTAGGATAATTATCCTTAGGACAAGCATGATTAATATCACGATAATCAATGTAGATGCGACTAGTTCCATGTTTCTTATCTACAGGAACAATATTAGAGACTCATTCTGTCAAAGGAATCGGATAAATAAAACCAGCTCTGAAAAGTTTTTCAACTTCGCCTTTAATGGCAGCAGCTTTCCTAGGGTGCGCCAGACGAAAATGCTAGAAAATAGGTTTCGAACCGAGATAAGTAGGAATTTCATGCACCACTATACTAGGTTCAATGCCAAGCATTTATTCGTAAGACCATGCAAAGACATCACGGAATTCATGGAAAAGGCTAGTATAAAATTTTACCTCATCAGAAGAACAAGTGACCCCGATATGGATGTTCTTGACAATTCTCAGTTTAACAAAAATGTCAATAGGCATCGTCTGCGTAATATTACTCAAGTTACCTTCTGTAAAGACGTCATGTGTCAAAACAGGCAGTTGAAGCGGAGGAGAAGGAACCTGAGATGAAAAACGCTCGAGACAAGTATACACGGCCTCGAGGCCAGGCATAAATGAGGAACAATGATTACCATCATCCTACGGCAGATCCTCAAGAGACATGGTTTCCACGACAGCTTCACTGGAGGGAAACACTTCTTTCAAACGATCAGGTGAATCTGAATCAGCAAACTAGGGGGACTGAGAATAAATGTCAAGAGACATGCTCAAAGGAGCACAATCAGAGGATGGGGGTTCTGAAGTGGCAATGAGTTCAAAATAATCAATCTCAATCAGACTCAAAGGCATTGAATCTTCAAAGGAATCAATCTGTTCAAGGGAAGGAATAATCCATCGGTCGTCAGATCAAGAGATCATATGAATCTGAACAGTATTTGGTGGAGTAAGAGGAAAAATACCCATGAGGGAAAGATCTTTAAAAATACCTGGCCCTACGCTCTCGTAGGGAGTAGGAATTTGATCCGCATACGGAACGTTGTTCTCGAAAGAAGAGGTGAAGAAATACAATTGATCAACATTAACAATCTTTCCTTCATGTGGAAATTTGAGAAAATGAAAGAGAGTGGACAGAACACATAACATGGCATGAGTCCAACTGTGACCAAGGAGAAGATTATAATTGAGTTTAGAATCAACAACTTCAACCTCGACATTGACTGTCTTCCCTTTCAAAGTAATTGATAAACTAGCGAGAACACCTAAAGGTTTTGATTCTCTTCCATCAAACGCTTCAAGGACATTTGGTGATGAATTCAGGGTTGGAGAACCAATATCTTTCCAACACAAAGATGACATGACACAGGTTGATGCACCTTCGTCCACAATTGTCCGATGGACATCAAGACCATTAATGAAAGCTTGAATAATGAGTGTAATCTGATGCGAAAGTCATGGAACGAAATTCTCTAAATCGAAAGCAAGAAGGCTAGTATCGGCGGGATCAACCCCACCAATCGCAGATAACAAATATCTTCGCTACGACAAACAACTCTGAAGTACTTCTAACACGGACATCGCGGATGGCGCCTAAGCCAAATCCTCAATAATATTGTAATGGTGAGCGGCACGGGTGTTAGGATTATAGGAAGACTTGCGGAGCACACCTTTGGATGGTGGCCGCACAACAGATTCAGCATTAGGCCTTTCAATTTAAAGAGGGATAGTAACATGTGGAGGAGGAGGACCATCAATGATCTCCTTTCTTGTAGCCTGACGTGAGCTAGTATAATCTTTCTATTGAGTAGCAATAGAAATGACTGCAGAACTGTTCATCATGAACACTTGAGAGCCAAATGGGGCAGAGGACTGAGGTTTCTCTACCATCTGAGTCTGCTGAGATGGGAAAGGTTCGTTAAGAACGAACGGAGTTCCTTGGGTGCCTTTGAGCAAGTGGCTCACCATGGATCATCTAGGACAGTCCTTGGTGAAGTTCTCATCATCACAAATAAAACAAGGGTACTTTGGTTTGCATTGAGAACCATCACCAGCATGGGGTTTCTGAGAATAATTTTTTGGGGTATTGGCTTTGGCCTTACCTTTACCCTTCTTCTTACCTTTAGAAGCATTAACCATAGGATTGGCCTGAATGGCATTAATTTCTGTGGGTTTACCAGAATTCGAAGTGGAGTGAGAAGCAACATTATTGGGAGAAGTGGACTTCAGCTTCCTAGTGTTTGAAGATAAAGACTTCGGAGAAGTATGAGACACAGAACCAATAATACCATCAACAGATGGAGTCGTTGGTGGTTTAGAAGTTCCAGGTCAGGGAGCATCACGCAAGATATCATATAATGCGCCAGATTGAGAGTACACAAGATCAGGGTACTAGGCGTAAGAAATGGCTTGTTCCTCGGTTACAAATGCCCCCATAACTATGTCTTTGGCGATCTGATTGACAAAGGAGGTGGTGAACCAATGAGTCAGAAGATAATCAGGAATTTCAAATTTGATCATGCAACGACGACGTCTCCACTCATGAATATGATCCGAGATATGAGTAGCTTGGTCCTGCTTCACTGATGTGAGGAGGTGCATCTCGGTCTCATAACGAACTGGTAACTGAAAAAGTGTGAGGAATTCCATGGCTAAAGAATTGAAGTCTTGGAAGACGCCACAAGATAGCTCAATGTACCAATTTTTAGCGGTACTAGTAAGAGTTCGCTAGAAAAGACAAAGTCGAATAGAATCATCAACCCAAGAGTTAGAGGAACACCAAAAATGGTAAGTCATAACATGTGCTTGGGGGTCTTCACCAAACTTTCCCTCAAATTTAGGACAATCACCAGGAATATTGGTTGGAACCAGAGGCCAATACGGGTTATGAAAAATGGGATCGTTCGTCAACTTTGACACATCAGGTGACTCCAACGTAGCAAGAAACAATCATTGAGTGTTGAAATTCATCAGAGGTATTTGATAACAACCTACATTTACATTCCGCCCAGTCTGAGTGGGGTTCTGTCCCCATACATTCTGTCCCGGAGGATTCGGATCATAGGGGTTAGAAGAAGGATAATTCGGTTCATACTAGGGTTGAGGACCAAGATACTGAGTCGGAGTAGACCACTGAGGTCCCTGCTGAGCAGCGTATGGATTTTGCTATGGAATGTAAGCATGGCTTTGAGGTTGATGATATACAGGTTGATTTTGAGGGTAAGAAATGTTGGGCACACTATATACCACTTGATATGAAACTTGAGGGTAATAAGTGCCTTGGGTTGAACAGGTGGTCCCGGCTGAGTAGGTTGAGCAGGCTGCTGAGCAGGAAAACCTGGTTAACTATAGAGGGGTAGAACTGGCTGCTGAAATGATTGAATCGGCTAAGGAGAAGGTTGAATCAGTTGTTGAACTGGTTGAACCGAGTACTGAGGGCCACCGAGTTGGCCTAGTGGAAAAGGTTGGCTCGATGGTTGTGATGGACTAGGTTATCCCTGATAACTAGGTGGACCTGGAGAAGTACCATAGGGTTGTCCTGGTTGCACAACATTTTGTCCATATTGAGCATGTGACTACGGTTGTGGTGCAACAGGTTGTCCCTATGGTGGGTATATTTTCCCTCCAAGAGCATGAGATAGTCCTGGTTGATTCTGAGGTTGACCAAACAGACCGGAGGGTTGTCCTTGTGGGATTGAAGGTTGTCCCTATGGACCGGAGGTAGGGCCTTGTTGAGCCAAAGGTTGTCCCATGGAGGGTTGTCCTTTCAAGCCAGATGGTTGCGTAGGTAGGGTAGGTCCCAAATGAGTAATAGTCTAATAAGGATCATAAATAGCCTGATGAGGATCAATAGGAGGAAAATAGACCAGATTACCATACACATCATAATTGTGTGGATATACATATACGGGATTACCAACAACATCATAGTGATGGAGTCGAGGATTTCCAGAAGCTTGGAGCGGTTGAGAACCCTGAGAGCTCTGCTGCTGAACAGCTAATAGATACTCTTCAAAAGTAAGGCCACCGGGAATCACAAGAGTGGTAGAAACTGCACTAGAAGCAGGTGGGGCCTTTGCGGCACTAGATTGTGATCTACTAGGACCAGGATTAATAGGCCACGTTGGATTGAGAAAAATAGACCTGCAAGTGTGAAAATATCCTGACAACTGAGTAGTAACAACTAGTGTGGATGAAGCCACACAGACAGACGGTTGGACTGGAACAGACGTAACACTAGCCGACGAACTAGGTGTCGAAGGTGATATTCCTAACGAAGGGAGGATGGAACTTGGAGGATGATTTAATGCACTAGATTGCACTATAGAGGCAACACCAGACATAATCTGACTCAAGAACCTATATCCAAGTGGAAGTGACACCGATGTTGGATAATACTGAGTAGAAGCATGAGGGACATCTTCCGGAAAAAGATAATATTCTCCTATAGAAATAGGCATTCCTTCACTACCAATAGGACTAGATGAATCCATGTCTTTCTCCACCATAAGATCTTCGAAAATACTACGAGGACTAGGAGGCATAGCAGCAACAAAAAATGGCGAGCCCGACGTAAGAGAAGGAAAATCTCCTTCTTCCCCAAAACTAGACCAAGCACCAGAAGGAGGCCAATTGAATTAAACTGGCTCTTTAGGAGGAGATTGAGTAGTAAGAGGCGGGACAAACAGGATAATAAGTTGTGAAAACTCAGCAGACCTAGTGGATTGAGGGGTTTCAAATGAAACGTCCAGAAAAGAACTACCACTAGGAGGAAGTGAGGACGACGAAACTGGTGGTTCTGCCACCATGACTGTATATCAAAATAGAAAGGAAAAAAGAAAACCAATCAAATACTCCAAGATAAAAACCAAGGAAAAATAATAGGCCAAGTAATAAAACTTTAATGGCCGTGTGATTGTAGGTGATTAATTTTATGACACTGAAACCAGATTTCGTTGTTTCATATTTTAAGAGTCGAGAAACAGGAAAAGTATGAATCCAGTCACTTTAAATTTTAAATAAGCGTGAATGGACAAGTGTTCAACGATCTCTTCTCTTTTTTAAAGAGTCATGAAAAGATCAAAATGACTACTCTAGAATGCTAAGCAATAGGGTATACCAGGTTTCTGTGAACTGCCATATACACCTTGGTGATCAACTGAAAAAGAAATGACCAAGGACTTGACGTACATGCAGGTCGTGTGCCTGAATGCTATGTTCGGTGTATCATGGTCACAAGGTGGCAGACTTGGCTTCCTATGGAAAAAGGGATTGCAACCTAGAGAGGTCTCCCTTTATATACTCGACGGTACGGGGAGCATGTTAGGTCCCTATATTACTAGTATAGTCCCTTATTATTGTTAGTGTAACCCCCTTATTGTTGTTATTGTACCCTTGTAACCCCCATATTTTTATTATTGTGCCCTTAAATTATTATTGTTAGGTTGCCTAGGATTACATTGTGGCCCCACTAGGATTACATTCTAGCCCCATGGACTCCTATACATAGAAAGGAGGTCTTGTAGTTTGAATCATCCAAGAATTTTTCATTCATGTAATGTATTTGAGGTTTCTGCTTCGAAGTGGCTTATTTATAAGGCGTTGATATCTCTTTTCTTCTATTTTTGGAGCTGGTTTCACAACATTTGGTATTAGAGCTTTGAGATTCTAGGGTTTCGGTGCTCCAAACAGGTCATCGTGGCATTTGCGCTATAAAAAATTTTCTACGAAGTTTCAGAAGCTCTAATTTTTAGGGTGTGAAGCCAAAATCCTAAGGAACACCGTCAAAACATTTCAGAGCTTGGTTCGCAATATTTTGGAAGATATGATCTGTGGAAGTTAGGTCTTTTTGCAGGCTTTTCAATTTAATCTAAAAAGGTCATCATGGAACTTGCACTATAACGTTTTTTCTACGAAGGTTCAAAATCCGAAATGTTTAGGGTGCAAAGCTGAAATCTGGAGGAACCTCGTTGAAAAATTTCAGAGCTTGGTTTGCAATATTTTCAGAGATATGATCTATGGAAGGTAGTGCTTTTTCAGGCTCCTAAGTTTCATCTCAAAGAGGTGATCATTGGAAAATATTCATAAATATCTCTCTGAGCATCGGATTGGAGTGCCGTAAAAAGTGGCTGCAATTATATGGACTTCAGTTTTTGTTCTATCAATTTCAGAGCCAAAGGAGGAAACAATGACACGTGGAAATTCATAGAAGTTCGCTCTACTGAACTAGTCCAAAATTGGGTCATTGTGGGAGATTGGACATAAGTTTGTCTTGAAGAATCCAAATTAGATCAGACCTATGGCATTTGAAATAATATTCAGAGGGATACTACAGGGCTAAATTTTAGATATTGAAGATCCGCAATTATAGAGATAATTCAATTTAAATATCGAGCTCCTCAAAAGCAAGTAAAAGGTTTGTATTTTTTTTTTGAATTGCATAAGTCTTTTTTGAAGAATCAAGTCGAATTGATTCCAAGGGCATAGTATAAAATAGATATCATTATTGGATTCTAAAATGGCCCCAAAAAATAATTCAATACCCATTAAGCCTTTACAAGGCTCTACTATGACTCATGAAGATGAAGAATGGCAACATAACATATCAAAATTACAAGAGCAAGTGCAACAAATTTCTCTCTCACAAAGAACAACAAAAAAATAAATGGAAGTTTTGAAGAAAGGTGTGGAAACTAAGATGGATGGTTTGAAGAAAGGCGTGGAAGCTAATATGAATGGTTTGGAAGCTAATATGGATGGCATGGAAGTGGGCATGGAAGCTAAGATGGATGAAATGGAAGTTAAGAACGATGAAAAAATGAAAGAAAACATGGAAAACATGAAGAAGGATCTAAAATTAGACATCGAAGGATTGGCAAGGTTGATACAAGAATTTTTTCCTAATGGTGAAAAGATAGTAGAGGAAACTCATGATGAGAAAAAAATAAATGTTAATCGTGATTTCATAAACTCTACTGTTGGAGGGAAGAACCACCATATTCCAAAAATGGATATGAGTAAGTTTTATGGAAATGATCCTGTAACATGGATACTACATATGGAACAATATTTTCATCTCGATAATGTGCAAAACACACAAAAGGTATGCATTGCAACTTTACATTTAGAAAAAAATACATTTTTATGGTATCGATGGCTTTGCTCCCATAAAAAAATTGTCACTTGGTCAATTTTTATGGAGGAAATGATAACACATTATGAGGATACAAAGAGAAACACCTTATTTAGAAAATTGATAAATCTCAAACAAAATGGTTTAATGGGGGAGAACATTGAGGATTTCCAAAAATTGAATATAAGGGTAACTAATATTCCAGAGGAACACATGATTGATCTCTTCATAGGTACTTTAAAGGATAGCATCCAACATGAAGTTCGCGTTTTGGAACCTGATTCATTGGAGAAGGCATTTAGGTTGGCAAGAAAAAATGAATGTAAAATTATGGCAACAAGGAAGCCTGCCACTCACTTCTATAAATAGGGAAGTGTTGCTACTCCTATATTTCCACAACCTACAAGGTTGACACCACAACAATTGGAAGAAAAAAGAGAAAAAGGGCTTTGCTACAGTTGTGATAGAAAATACACTAAAGGTCATAAGTGTGCTGAGAAGAGGAAGAAGAAAATGAACAAGAAGAGGATATACACCAGGAACCAACCCAAGAAGCAGAAGAAATGTTTCTGACCATATCAGGTAATGCATTAGTAGGAATTACCACTCCTCAAACTCTCAAGATAGAAGGAAATATCAAGAAGAAAAAGGTAATAGTGTTGATTGATTCAGGTAGTACCCATAATTTTATTCATTGTAAGGTAGCCAAGGAATTGAATTGTTTTCTATACCCAGCACCAGAATGTCAAGTGATGGTTGCAAATGGAGGAACTATAAATTGCTCTGGAAAATGCCATAATATCAAGCTAACCATGGGGGAATATGTATTGACTAGTCCAATGCTGTCCATTCCTATGGGAGGTGTTGATGTTGTACTAGGAGTACAATGGTTACAATCTTTGGGGACGGTAGCTTTTAATTTTCAAGAACTTTTCTTGAATTTTTTTTCAGAAGGAAAGGAAGTCGAATTACGGGGTATTGAAGGGAAGCCGGGAAGGATAATAAGCTCTAATTTCATGAAAAAGCTTCTAAAGAAAGAACAACGAGGCGTAATTGCACAATTATGCTCACTAGAAGTTCTGACATCAAAATCATCTATTTCTGCAGATCTCCAACAAGTCTTGGACAATCATTCCAAGGTGTTTGAAACTCCCAAAGGACTCCCACCTATTCGTGATCATGATCATGCTATTCATTTGATTCCCAGAAGTGTTCCTCCAAACATCAGGCCTTATAGATATCCTTATGTCCAAAAGAGCGAAATTGAACGTATGATTGCAGAAATGTTAGAGGCGGGTATAATTCAACCTAATCAAAGTTCTTTCTCTGCTCCTGTAGTATTGGTACACAAGAAGGATGGATCATGGCGAATGTGTCCGGATTATAGGGAGCTCAATAAGCTCACCATTAAAGATAAATTTCCCATTCCTGTGATTGATGAATTATTGGATGAATTACATGAGCAATTTATTTTACCAAGTTGGATCTTCATTCAGGATATCATCAAATTAGAATGAAGACTAAAGATATTCCAAAAACAGCATTTCAAACTCATGAGGGTCATTATGAATTTTTGGTCATGCCTTTTCGCCTTACCAATGCACCTTCTACATTTCAAGGGTTGATGAATTCCATTTTCAAACCCTTCCTTAGAAAATTTGTGCTAGTATTTTTTGATGATATACTAATCTACAGCAGGTCTTGGAAGGATCATGTTCAACATGTTGACACGGTGCTCAAAATATTATAGGAGAAACAATTATATGCAAAAACATCCAAATGTTTCTTTGGAGTACAAGAGGTGGAATATCTGGGTCATATTGTATCTCACGAGGGTGTTAAGGTAGACCCTAACAAAATTAAATCCATTAAGGAATGGAAAGTCCCCACAACCATAAAGTAGTTGCGAGGATCTCTCAAGCTAGCAGGGTATATTCGAAAGTTTGTTAAGAATTATGGGATAATAGTAGCACCTCTAACAACATTATTGAAGAAAGATGCATTTTCATGGACTCCTCAAGCAACTAAGGTCTTTGAACATCTTAAAGAGGCAATGTGCCTAGCACCAGTCTTAGCTATGCCAGACTTCACAAAAACCTTTATTGTGGAATGTGATGCCTCAGGAAATGGAATTGGTGTTGTTTTAATGCAAGAAGGAAGACCCATTTCTTTTGAAAGTGGTCCAATCAAAGGAAAGTATTTACAGAAACCTATTTATGAGAAGGAAATGTTAGCAATACTGCATGCACTAAAGAAATGGAGAACTTACCTAATGGGAAGACACTTCAAGGTAAAAACTGATCAAGATAGTCTTAAACACTTTTTGGAACAAAGACTATCTTCAGAAGAGCAGCAAAAATGGGTCACAAAGATGTTGGGTTATGACTTTGAAATAATCTACAAAAAAGGAAAGCTTAATGTTGTTGCAAATGCACTGTCAAGAAAAAATGAAGAGGTGGAAGCATTGCTTTGTGCCATTTCTATTATCCAACCAGATTGGATAACCGAAGCAAGAGATAAATGGAAGAAGGACAAAGATGTATGGACACTCATTCAAAAGTTGCAGCAAGATCCTAGTACATCTGATACATTTAGTTGGAAAAATGATTCCTTATGGTACAAAGATCGCTTATATCTTTGTAAGAATTCCCAACTAAAACAAAATATTCTTTTGGAATTACACACTTCTCCTTTAGGAGGACACTCAGGATTTTTAAAAACTTACTACAGGGTGAAGAAGGAATTTTTTTGGGATGGCCTTAAATCTGATATTCAAAAGTTTGTGGCGGAATGTTTGGTTTGCCAGCAGAATAAAGTGGAGACAATTAAGACCCCGGGACTTCTACAACCTTTATCCATTCCAAGTCAACGTTGAGAGGAGATTTCAATGGATTTTATCACAGGTTTACCTAAGTCCAAAGGAAAGAGTGTCATCATGGTGGTAGTTGATAGACTTACCAAGTATGCACACTTTTGTGCATTATCTCATCCATTTAAAGCAAGTATAGTTGCTACTACATTTATGGACACAGTTCAAAACCTACATGGAAACCCAAGGGTTATTATGAGTGATAGAGATCCCATTTTTACTGGAAATTTTTGGACGGAGTTATTTTCTTGTTTGGGTACTCAATCAGCTCATAGCTTATCTTATCATCCTCAATCCGATGGTCAAACTAAGATAGTAAATAAATGTTTGGAAGGATATATTTGTTGTTTTGTATCTGACAAACAAACACAATCGGTCAAGTGGTTACCTCTAGCTGACTGGTGGTATAACACTTCCTTCCATACTGCAGCAAAAATGACCCCATTTATGGCACTTTATGGATATCATCCACCATCCATCACATCATCTTTAAGAGAAAATTAGAAGGTTCAAGCAGTGGAAGATCACATCGAGCATCAACAAGAAGTTCTCCAACTCTTAAAGGACAACCAAAATTTGGCACAAAATCGAATGAAACAACAGGCAAATCAACATCGCAGTGAGAGAAGTTTTGATGTAGGAGACTGGGTATTTTTACAGCTACAACCATACAAACAAATGTCACTCAAGCAAGCTAAGAAGGATAATAAATTATTGCCAAAGTACTATGTTCCTTACAAGGTGTTGCAAAATATTGGTACTATGTCATACAAATTGGAGCTTCCTACTTCTTCACGAGTGCATCCAATTTTCCATGTTTCATGCTTAAAGAAGGTTATAGGTGAAAATATTCCAGTTCAAACAATATTTCCAGAACTTGATGAGGAAGGAAAAATCATATTGGAACTTGAAGCGATCACGGAAACAAGAACTCGACAGCTACGGAATCGATCAATTTCAGAGTATCTCATCAAGTGGAAGAACTTACCCACTGAATATTCTACATGGGAGGATGACAATTTTATACAGAAGCACCCAGAGCTACTCAAGCATTCAGGACAACACTTTTTTCAAGGAGAGTGGCATGTTAGGTCCCTATATTACTAGTATAGTCCCTTATTATTGTTAGTGTAACCCCCTTATTGTTATTATTGTACCCTTGTAACCCCCATATTGTTATTATTGTGACCTTAAATTATTATTGTTAGGTTGGCTAGGATTACATTGTGGCCCCACTAGGATTACATTCTGGCCCCATGGACTCCTATATATAGAAAGGAGGTTTTGTAATTTGAATCATCCAAGAATTGTTCATTCATGTAATGTAGTGGAGGTTTCCCCCTCGAAGTGGCTTATTTTTAAGGCGTTGGTATCTCTTTTCTTCTATTTTTGGAGCTGGTTTCACAACAGAGCACAAGTCCATACTAGCACTGTCTAAAGCCATATAGCAAACGACTGCTACTAGGTTTTAAGATGCCGGAAGACACTGGAACACGTCTCTAGCCTAGACCACTAAAATTTTTCATTAGGTTTCAATGCTTCCTTACGTTAATAAATGAATTTTAAAGTTGATCTTGGATTATATTTCAATTTCAAGGCCTTATCGAATTTGGATCTCAAAATTCCTAAATGCAAGCTATATGCAAATGAACATCATTTCTGATTCAATGAATGCTACTTATGAGAAGGATAAAGATCTTTCAAACAAAAGAAAACAATGAAAGTATGCGAAGAAATCCACCAATCCATTTAACATAATCAAAGGAAAATGAAACTCTTTCCTAGACAATCGGACGCTAGTTATGAAAAATAATATTTCACTTTCGATGCAAAGAAAGAATGAAAAATATGTTTTTTTTTAATTTTTTAAATGAAAGAATCACATGATGCACCAATCACATGAAACATGAAAATAAAAACAAGCTTGAGTGTTGTGTAAGAATCTAAATTGAATGACTCAATAAAATGTGAAAGAAACACAAGAAAGCACTTCAAACTAATGCTGCAATCTTCCAAACCAAGAGAAAGTTTTCAAAACAACCCAAAACAAGAAAAGTAATCTATGCTTGGATCAACAAGGAGAAGAATCAATCAAGAAATGAAATGACTCTACAACCAAATCAATCACTCAAAAAGATCAAGAAAAATAAGTGCAATCGATCCAAGAATATGGTAAGAGAACTTTACTAATTTATTTGGATCTACAATTTTATTTCAGTGCCAATTAAAAATAATATCTCACATTATACCTCTAGTGATTACTTTTTAGTTTAGGGGTTTTGGTTTGTAGAATTAGTTTTTTTTGTGGAAGGTGTTAATTTGTTGGAATGTATTTGGGGAATAAAACAAACTTTCCTTGAACATTTTCCCAATTGCATTGGTTTAACCTAATAAGGGGAGGGACATTTTTCATATGGAAATTATTGGGGAGGTTAGGCGATATTTTTTTATTCTGCATCTCTTGGTCTTGAATGTCCCTATGGTAGTGTGGTTGCCTAGCCTGTCAATTTATTCCAAATTTGTTCCTAGTTATGGTAGGTGGTTGGTAATTAGGGCTCCTAGTGAACTATATTTGTTCAATACATTGTTTGTGAATTTGTTAGGCTTGAAATTTCTAGCTTTAACTACTCTCAATCACTCAGCTCACTAGAGATCCTTGGGTGGTCAAGCAACAAACTAAGAACATGGATTATCCTTCGGGATTTGATTCCAAGCCTACTCTGGATATTTTTCTTATAAGTCTGTGATTTTTATTACTTTTTCATTCCAGTGTTAGTTTTCTTTCGTTTGTGGTGGAAATTCGATGCCAACATGTATGTTTCCATCATGGTGGTGGGGGCAGGGGCCAATCGAGACTTGTATAACATTTGTAAGAAATAATTGACTAGATTGAACTTGAATTGCAAAATTGGCTGTGTAAAATATAACAAGTGTTTGAGAATTTAAGTGTAATCCATGAGTCAAGTAATCGTTAGTTTTTTATTAATGTGACAAACCTTGTTGATTTCGTGCGAGTGCCCATGGTGGTCTCAAAGCGACCACAATGTGGGGTCGTGACAGATGGTATCAAATCCTACTTTGTGAAAGTGGGTGATTGAAAGAGGTTGAAGGTAGTGGCACAATGGTTGCTACCATTGGAAGTTGTGATCAATGTTGTGAACTTGTTAGTTGGGAAGTACGATGGAAATCTTACTACAGGACCATGATGGATAGGTTGGATCGTATGAAGGAAGAGTGCTCGATATTGCGAGATAAACTTGAAATTTTGGAAGAAGTGGTTGAAAGAGAGCTTTTTAGCCTTATTTTGTCGATTGGGCAGGCTAAATTTGTTGGTTGTGATAGATGGTACCGGAGTATCTTTAGCCCCATCACAGGCCATTGGCCTCAAAGTCACATCCCCACATTGTGGTCGCTTTGAGACCACTGTGGGAACTTGAGTGACACTAGCAAGGTTCATCGCAGTGGTAAACAACTAATGATTACTTGACTTCCAGACTACACCTAACTTCACAAACACTTGTTATCTTTTACACTTAGCCAATTTTCCAATTTCAATCTATTCAATTACATCTTATTCAAAATTTACATAAATATGCGATATCGTAACTTCAATACAAGTAGCGAAAATAAAACAGTTTGTGATATCATAAAACAACAAAAAAAAAATACAAATACAAATATATGCAATGGGAGGGGGAAACTCCCAAATAAATTCTCCCTTTTACTTCTCCCCTTGATTGGTTCGAACTTGGGGCTCTCATACCGTGAAAGATGGTATTAGAGCCTACTTTTTGAAGGTGGGAATTCAGAAGAAGTTGATGAAGAATTATGATCAAGACTGTGAACTAGTTGAAGGTTGGGCAACACAATTGTAGGTTTGCAAGAGGCTCGCAATAAATTTGTGAAACTCTTCAACATGTTGGGCCACATGAAGGAAGAGAGGCCATTTTTGTGAGAATAACTTGAAGTTTTGGAAGATAAGGTTAGAAGGGAGCTTCTTTGCCTTTGTTGGGTTGTTGGGAAGGTTAAAGATGTTGGTCGTGATAATGAACAAGAAGTTGCAATGTATGAAGAAGATGTTGACCCAATGATCAAGTGAAATGTAAGTGTTGTGAACATGGCGTTGAAAGAGGAATAGTTTAGTGGGATGATGTGTACCATAGCTAAATTGGATTTTGGCATGTTGCAACCATTGAATGAAGAAGTTGACTATGGGGACAAATATGAAGAAACAACTGTTGTGACTTTGCCAACAAAAGAGGAATAATTTTGTAAGATGGAGTTTTTTGAGGTTGGAATAGATTCATACATTCACATCCATGGAAGAAATATGAATTTGTTGATGGAATTCGTATGGTGGTTCCCCTTGTGTTGACCAATAGGAATGTGTGATGGATGAATTTCACTTGGAAGGTTAAGGTAGGTTTGCATTTAGTTATGCGATGTATGATTTTAGATTTTTCAAGTATTATTTCAGTGGTATTTGACCTTACAATAGAAGGTGTGAGTGCCCAAGGAAAGGGTGGAATGTGATGAACTTATGCAATGAGTGAGTCATGATTAGCCAAATGGAGATTTGGCTAAGTTCTCAGCATGAATCCAAGGATATGATGCATATTTGGGTGGACTTATGATCCAGGTGGATATTGGTGGACACCCAAATATTACACCTAGACCTCCAGCCAATTTCATTAGTTTCCTTTTTATAGCAACATTTAATATTTTTAGTATTTTTTTAGGGTCCTAAACTTTCATAGCAGTTTTCACCCCATAAACGGTGTTTTTAATAGGTCTGTCGTAGGCACAAGCCTATGGCAAAACCTGTAGTACTCGGAGATATATTTTCAATGATATATCATACACACCAAACAGAGATAATATGACCAAACTACGACCCCGGGAGCTTGGCTTCCCAACTAACCCCAACAAGGCCCACAAACTCTTGGAATTTAATCTCCTTGGGTTAAGGTTTTCGTTGTTTAGGGTTTTCCTATGTTTTTAAATAATAAACAGGCCCTTGAGCCTCATTGTAATATAGTTCGTAGGCCTGTGGCCACCACATCTCTTCTTAGAGATAAGCTACCAACACCCTAACTAGTTTATTCTATTCTGTCTGTAAGCATATTTTAGTGATTTGATATTAATAAAATGAAGTTTTATTTCTACTTCATCTCTACGTTTATTTATATTTTTGTATTTTATTGCGTTCTTGCATAAATGAGGATCAACTTCATCATTGGAATCATGTTTTTCCAAGGAGTAGTCTTTGGTGAACCTTTAGTGGGAGAGGCAACAATTATGGAAGGGACTTGCAATGGCGATATATGGGTAAGGCAACCAAGGGCACTAACTTGACTAAAGGAAAGTATGTGATTGTTGAATATTTGATTATCCTACCAAAGTGGATGATTTTGGCAGCTAAAGTCATGTGCATCATGTAGAATATGTGTGTGGCAAACTTTGTGCAGGGATATCAAGTAAGGGCTTATACAGGATGTCGCATATGGACATCAAGAATAAGTGCCAAGAAAGGATTTCATGCATAATGGGCATGCTAGTGTGATATGAAGAATTTATGCAGATGGAATAATGGTTATGGTGGGAAAAATTGAACTACAAGTTCATGGTAATTTTGAAGACATGGGTGACCTATGAGAGCATTCATGTGACGAAGAGAGCAGAGGAAAATTTTGATGAGATTTTCTACCAGAAAAAATGTGATTTCCTGAAGTGTTGGATGAAGATGGTTTGAAGGAGCCTGAGATTACTTGAAGAGAGTTGCAGTTGATGAAGAATTCATGTGATGATGGTCTTGGAGTATCTGATTCGTTGAGGAGAAAGAGTCAATTTTGAACTTGACTTTCATGTAGTATGGGGTGCATACCATGGGCATAGTATGGGATGTGCTCATGAGGAGTGACTCGATGGATGTTATAGGAGCAAGATGCCTTGGAGTTGGATGGTGGTTTCAATGATGATGGTGCCTTAGTGGGAGCACTTAAGCATGAGTTGAGCGTGATGAGACTTAACCATGGACATGGTGTATGTCGGTCTATAACCAAGGGAATCACATGGATGAGATGATGAAGAAAGTGAAAAATTTCCCATTTAACAACGATGATGTGTAGCATATCATAGGTTATATAAATTTTTCTTCATGGACCTGGATATGGCACAATGAGCATTGGTTGAAGGATTGATGCGTGAAGATGTCAAGCATCCTTGATCAAAGTTGAATATGTGATGAAGTTCCAGAGAAAAAACCAATGATGGCATGAGGAGGTGCATTCTCATGGGATGGACATGATGGTTGGATTAGCTACCCAACTAGTCTAAGTCATGGGGCATGCAAGTGCATGAATGCATGGCAGATTTGAGTTGGAGTATGGAAGCAACAATTCACATAACAATATGAGTGGATTGGCGTGATATGAGTTGCTACTAATTCATTGCAACTAAGTTGGAGGTAGCAGTCTTCCAAGAGTTGGGGCAATGTGGAGGTTTGCAACAAGTTGTGGTTGATGACCATATGATTAAGGAGCTTTACCCAGGTGAAGACTTGATCCTTGGTGAATGTTCATATGGGGAAGGTTAGGAGTTCATGAAGTAAGAATGATATACATTGGAGTTGGTGGCACTTTGCAATAGTCGGACTTAGAGAGGAAGTTGTTAAGTGGATTTTTTTGTCAACGAAAACATTCATTTTGAAGTGGGGGAGGATGGCAGGGCTCCGATTTGACACCAAGGCCAATGAGTGAACATTACGAACTACAACTACTTGGAGTGGTGAAAACCAAACTATGGAATTGAGTTGGGAATATCACATGATGAGGCATGGACTACAAAGGTAGGGCACCCACTCATGTGATGAAGGAACAACCAAGTGAAGACTTGGAACGCACAACATGAGAGTGCCTAGTGCGACAGGTACACCCACACAGAGGAGGGGCACACAAGTCCACATGGTGTTTGCATGAGTTGGATGGGTGCACAACCTAGGCGCACCTGCACAGTGACGTGAAAAAAGGCACTACGTTGGGAAAAACATAATAGGCATGCCACGATGGGTGCACTTTCCCACACAACCTCAAGGTAGAATAGGGGTCGGTTGGAGGCACAACTGCCCTGACCAAGGGGAATTCAAAATAAGTGACTTGATGGAAGATATGATGAGAATATTTGGATGACATTGCATGAAGATCGTAGCAAGGTGAATGCCTGCACCCAGGACGCGCCCGCATAAAGGCAGGATGCCCGCATGACTAAGTTCAGGTCGACCTAGGGGCACGACCACCCGGAAAGGGGCACCCACTCAAGGATGAATTCGACTCAAAATTTGAGGAGGCGTTGATCCACTTAAAAAAAAATGCTCAAGAGCACATATAAGTAGAGGAAGCCTGGTGTTTGGATAAGGCAGAAACAATATCAAAAAACATATCACTTAAAAGGGTGAAGTTTGTGATATTTTAGAAATGTGAGATGCACGATATCATAGAACCATAGGGTGCACATCAAAAAAATAAAAAAAGGAAAATAAGGCATATCACAAAAAGGGGGGAAGCTCGCCCAAGCAAGTTGGTTTCTAGAAAGGGGTTGAAAGTTGGCTTTCTAGGTTATTTGGGGCGCCAAATTTGGAGTTTCTGTTGGGAAAGGTGTCATCCTTAGGCTAGGCATGCCCTAGGCTATGGAACTTGAAATTTTGGGCAAGTGTATTGGGTGATTTCCACCTTTGTAACTTTGTACGGATTGGACAATGCATGAGTTAAATTGGAGATGGCTAGCTCTTTGTAAACCATTTTAACTTATTTGAAGTTAATAAAACAACTTTTGGAGAATTTTTGGGAGTTTCCCTTCCCATGTATATTGTTGTGCACATTAGTTTATTATTGGTTATGATATCGTAGGGTGCACATCACAAAAATAAAAATGAAAATAAGGCATATCGCAAAAAGGAGGGGAGCTCGCCCAAGCAAGTTAGTTTCTAGAAAGGGGTTGAGGGTTGACTTTCTGGGTTATTTGGGGCGCCCAATTTGGAGTTTCTGTTGGGAAAGGTGCCATCCTTAGGCTAGGCATGCCCTAGGCTGTGGAACTTTAAATTTTGGGCAAGTGTGTTGGGTGATATCCACATTTGTAACTTTGTGAGGATTGGACAATGCATGAATTAAATTGGACATGGTTGGCTCTTTGTAAACCGTTGTAACTTATTTGAAGTTAATAAAAAAACTTTTGGAGAATTTTTCGGAGTTCCCCTTTCCATGTATATTGTTGTGCACATTGGTTTATGATTGGTTATGATATCGCAAGTTACATGTTTCGTTGGTTATATTGTTGTTGAATTTTTATATCCATTGTTATGATATTGATTGTCGTTATAATTAAACAAGAAGATCAAAATTGGAAAATTGAATAAGTGTTGAAGTGGAAAAAATTAATTGGCCATTTTCATAATTTCTTCAATAAATATAATCACCCATATTAGATTCCTAAGACTTCTTGATGGTTAATTAATTTTTCCAATAATTCTACAACCTCATCTTTTTCAGCCACATATTCTCAAAAGCTAAATTTTCTAGATTTGTTTATTTATAAAACAAAACATGATAATTATATATTTTCAATCAATCATTATCATTAATAAATTACTAATAATTAATTTCTTCAAATGTATTTATGTTCTTAAAACATTCCAAAAATGAAACACAATTATGCACAATTAATTACATAAAATATCAAGCCAACAGATATCATGGTTCCCATCACTTCTTCGATAATGCATGTAGTCTACCCATATTGCGAGCTATATAGAATGGTATCAGAGGACTCAACAAAATAATTTTATCATGTTTGCAAAGTTGGAGGAAAAAATTAACAGTATAGATCACAAGTTGACCATTCTAAACAAGATATCAGCCAACATCTCCTTCTCCTTAGATGAGGGTAGTGACCAGAAAAATAAAATGCCTCGATATTATTCCTAATATTTTTTATGAGTTAATGGTTCTTTTCTTGCAACAATAGTCATTAGGGGAAATTTGAGATCTAAAATGGGCCTCCTAAGGAAAATGTACAATCAAAATTCACTTTACGAGAACCATTCACATTTTAGGGGATGACATCATCCCTAATGGTTGAAGTGACATTGTTTGAGTTAAATGTACTTATTTGTCACATTCTCAATGGTGGATAAAAACTCATGGTTAATCATGGTAGTGCTCTAAGTACTTTTAAAGTCAAAGTAAAGTACTGATAATAAATTTCATTTCACACTTTTTGAATAAAATTCATACATAAAATAATATATTACATTTATTATATTATTTTTATATAGTACATTAATTACATGTTATTATAAAATTTAAATAATATAAATTTTAATTAATAGCATACTATATAATTAAAAATTTATGAATTTATATTATATTTTATTTTAATTTATTTAAGTACAAAGGACAAATGCATTAGTTGTTCAATGATAATGATTTTTTCTTGAAAAAATCATTCTTATCTATAGTCACATCAATATAATATTTTTATTAATTTTATTTTGGTACAACTTTTGAATTGAATTTAACCATGGTTACATGGATTGTGGTGCAAAAAGTGAATTTCAAATTCATAAATATTATTTTATTGATTTCGCTATTATTTTATTATTTCCTTAGGAGGCCCATTTTAGACCTCAAAATTCCCCTAATGATTATTTTGTGTCTTCTTATGTTGATGTATGCCAAGGGCTAGCATAGCCATTCTATTTTTATAAGATTCTATGTCTAAGATGATCTAGTCAGACGAGGTCTTTACAACCTCAAGACTCTAAAAATTATATTATTGGTTCCATTGGAGGAGACCAATATAAAAAAATAAATTGGTCTATGTAATCCTCATTTGACATAATGCAGAGTGCCTAAATTCAATATCAATATATATATATATATATATTAAAAATAAAGTATTTAATATTACATACTAAATATTAAAATTATTATGTCAATAGTCATGTCTGCTTTGGAATAAGGCTTCGATAATTTTAATTCAATTTTTAACAAACAATCATATAAATTAAATGGTTGATAGCCCTAATAGGGGTCATGGAAAATAAAAGCAATAGTGGGATTGGGGGGAACACCCCCACCGGATCCTGAGGGCATTAACAAGGGGGCGATGTGGTATGCTCCCCCCATGTGGCTCATGTGAAAACACTCAATAAGAAGCATGGTGAGATGAATGCAAAGATCGGTGGTATTTTGTACAGTTGTTGGTTGTCAATGGTAGTTTGGTGTTGGCAGAAGAAAAAGGGCTAGCCTCATGGAGGCCCTATGAAATTGATAATTCATTGTAAAATTAGTAAAATCATTTCTTATCAGTGTAGCTGCAGAGGCTCTCATGGGATAAGAGGGCATATGAATATAGCTTGGGACTCGATACCTAGTGGATTTATAAGTTTCTGGAAGTTGCAGCGCAACGTATTCATGCTCCCTCCATGGACAATGGGCCTACATTGGTATTCCTCTCCCTGCAACTCAGAAGATTTAGAGGTAAGAGACCTTTACTACTTTTTTTGGATCTACAATCTTACTTAGGTTCTCTATAAAACTTATATCTCAGCATTGTACTTCTAGTGGTTGATTTTGAGTTTGGTGGTTTTGGGTTGGAGAATTAGTTGTTTTTTGTGGTGGGTGTAAATTGGTTGGAACACATTTGGGAAATAAAGTAAACCTTCCTCAGACCTTTATTTCAATTTCACTCGTTTGGCCTAAGAAGCGGAGGGACTCTTATCCGTTGGAAATTGTTGGGGAGGTCAGGTGAGGTTCGTTTTAGTCTACTTCTCTAGGTCTTAAATGTCCCTATGGTAGTGTGGTTGCATAACCTGTAAATTTATTCTCAATTTGTGTCTAGTTCTAGTGGGTGGTTGGTAATTAGGTCTCTTAGTGGGCTATGGTTTGTTCTAGGTGTTGTTTGTGAAGTTTTTTTGTTTGAAATTTCTGGCTTTTACCACTCTCAATCTCTCAAGTCACCAAAGATCCTTGGGTGGTCAAGCAACATGGCGAGAACCTATATTCTCCCCTGAAATTTGAGCCCTAGCCTACTCTACAGGTAAGTTAATTTTATTGGGTTTTCCTTTCAGTGTTAATTTTCTTGGGGTTCTAGTGGAAATTCCATGCCAACATGGACGTGCCCGTCGAGGTGGTGGGTAAAAGGGCCAATCCAGCCACCCTCCTCTAGAGTCTGCATTTTCAGCTAAACCTTCTCCCACCCAAGAACCAATTTATCCAAATTGATCTAAAGAATACCATTGATCTGAGGGTGTTTCATTTCACAGATGATATCATGGAGAAAATTCAGATATGTTACAAGAACTACTTACCATGCACAAACATCACTAGGTGTTTATGGAATAACTCTTACCAAACATGATGACAAGAATGATATCATTGCCTTCATGAATGATCTTCAATGGAATCAATGGAATATACAAGACAATCTCTCCTACCTTTAATATTGTCAATGGTTCCTACAGGAAATCTTAGATTGCATGGATCCTCATTTGAGCCACATGGAAAAATATGTGTATTTTGATTTCCAACCACCACTACCTCCTGGTTCAACACCATAATTGCCATTTGTTGCATTTTAATCTTACTTTTTTTTGGTATTGTATCCCTCTTTGTTTTTGGATAGTTGAATGGGCATGGCTCAGAGCTATCATTTTTGGAAACTTTATACTAGCGAACAAATCTGGTAGAAGTGAGGACTGTGACATTTTGTTGAGTTGTGGATGTAAATTTCCTTATAAATGAAAAAAAAATTACTTACAAAAAAAAATGTTGATAAACATTGATAAGCATCAATCCATAATAAACACCAAACACATACTTCATCATACATCTCATGATCATACTAAAAAATATATATATCCTAAAAAATAATTAAATTGTAAGTTTTTTTTGAATTATTATTTTATTAATTATAAAAAAATTAATATATAAATTAAACATGTGTGCATTTAAAAAAAACATGGAACACTATTCTTAATCATGGAGATATATCTCCACTTTATCATGGAGTTTGTGAATCTATAAATAGGATTTGTCACAATAACATGGCTTATCAATACTACATGCCCAAAAAACCGTAATCACTTCATATGACACTTATTAATATGATATTTTTTAATTAATCAATTTAACTACAAAATTTTAAAAAACTTAACTACTTTAGAGATAAATCTCAACCATTAATTTTTGTATCATATTATGAACATTCTAGTATGTTCCATGGAGGTTAAATCTCTTAGCCATCCACCTAATAATGATTGAAAATTAAGGTTTGCACCTCAAGAGATTTGATCTAACTTGATGCTTGGTGATTTAAGGTGAGTTTAAGTTGGTTTAATTATTAATTATAACTAGTTATAATGATAGAGGAAGAATGGAAGACAAAAGGTATTGAAATGCAAATTATGGCCCACCTAAATTTAAAACCCCAAAATCTATCAGTCAATCTTTGGAAATTTAGATTGCCTAGAAGAACTGAACAGGAACGATGGCAAGTACTGCAAAATGGTTTCATTAAATTAAATGATGGAGCATCAAAAGAAAACCCCAGGCAGGTAGGAGCTGGAGGACTTTTCAGAAATTCCAGAGGGGCATCTTGTAGGGTTTATGCAATGGACATAGGACATGCAACCAACAATGAAGCTGAACTATCGGCAGTCAAACAGGGACTCATAATAGAAAAAAGAAAAAAATTTCAATTCCTAGTTGTTGAAGGAGATTCGGAAATGGTTACAGTCGTACTAATGGTTACAGTCGTACTAATGAAATTGCAGTGAGGTTACAGTCGTAAATAATGAAATTGCAGTGAGGTTCTCCCTAGGAAAAGATTAGCAAAAGCTGGAGGACAAATAATCTGATTAAATAAATAGGCTCTCTCATTTGAGATATCCAATATATGATACCTTTGCATGTTCGTCAGACAGGCAATGAGGCTTCATATCACCTAGAAAATTGGGGGAGTCGAAATGTTGGACGACTATTAGATGTAACACCAACTGATAGAACCTGAGATATTGAATTACATCCTCTTCAGATAATTATAGACAAAGATCTTATGGTTCATGAGACCCACGATCGGGGTGATCATTGAAAGAGGCGGCAGCTATGAAACAGACCAAATGGCAACCCCAGTTCATTCACATTCAATTAGCCATGTATGAGTCGTCCAGATTGACATCATGGAGGCGTGCGAAGGATAAGGGTATGATGGTAGGGTTGGTAATACATCTTGTGCTGTCAAAGCTGGGAGAGGGAAACATCAATTTCACAGTAGCGTTTAAGAATTGTAAGAATAAATACAGAGAAAGAAAATCCTTTGTCATAGTAAACGAACACAAGCGAGTGAGGACGACGGCGGATATCATCAGCACTAGACTCATTTTTTTACTCGGGTATGTAATTTTCCATCCTAAATCCATGCTCATTACAAAAAACGTGGAAATGTATCTGGTTAGGAAGAGTTCAGGAAATTTTTTCAATAGCCGTTTTGCTTTGTCTGTGTTGGTTCAATTACAGCCGGTCGAGCCATGCTTCTGTGACCCCTGCCTTAGTAATTCCAACAACCAAAGGTCAGTAAGTAGGCATCATCTTTGTATCATTTACAAAAACACAGGTTGGATTACAGATTATTCCAATTTAAATAGAGACGAAATGAAGGTCTGTTGTTGCATACAGGGCATTAGTCATATACCCTGCTTTCTTGTTACGGTTGTTAGTCATATAGTCAAGGAATACTAGTTCAGTTTTCCATCAAAATCTTTGTTTAGTCTGGGGTATGTTTGTTGGGGGCTTATTACAATCATGGTTAAAACTTATAGGAATCATTATAGGAGGTTACGGGTCTGGGTATACTTCACTCTATTTCCTCTATTGTCCTGTCAACCTCATAGATTTCCAAACTGTCTTTGCCACGTCATAACTGTTCGTAGGTGCTATGTCTTTAACTGGAATCTATATCATTTATGGGTTTAGCATATTCTCAAT